>JANSTX010037887.1:0-13194 GCA_027564355.1 Penthetria funebris | reverse complement strand
TAAAAAAAAAAAAAAAAACAAAATATTTTGTTTAAAAATGAAACTCAACATTAAAAATCTTTTCTATACAACAAACAAAACATTCACAACAAAAATGGGTTTCATATGTTTGTAGATGGCGATGATGACCATCTAACTTACATCAACTAACATTAATTCCGGTTTAAAAAATGTTTTGAATTACAAGCGTAATTGGATCGGTATTCGATAAGGACCAATTCGCTTAGGGAATCTGAGAGACGTTACGGGACAAATGCCAAAAAGCAAAAGAATTCGTCGAAAGACGAGAACACCCCGAATGACGAGAATCGTATTAATTTAGCAGTTGTATCTATCATAAAATGGTTATTGTACAAGGCTTCATTCGTCAGTTATCGCCTTTACTCATTTTATGTTCTTACAAAAACCATAAGAAAATATGGCAGTATAACATATTTGTAAAGTGTGTTTCACAAGACCACCTCAGGTTACACTTTAATTCAAGTAAATAAATCATGTAAACTTTAATAAATACGTCGAAAAAGTAGGATGTGATTCATATAATATATTATATTATATCTTGGTAGAAAGTTCCTCATTTGAAAATCGTCCAACGTCAGTAATTGAAAGTATTATTTCAAATCGAAATCTACAAATAACAAGAGTGAGAACAAAGAATCATGCAGTTACTAAAACAATAACAATCTTAAACAATAACCACCTTAAAACAAATAATAAATTATGTTATTTACTTACTAAATTAAAGGTTCCAAGGACGTATTAAGTTACGAATTAAATGTCTAAAATAAAAATTGAAAATAGAAGTTAGTAATGAGTAAAAATAAAAGTTTACAAAATTTTAAAAATAATAAAAAAAAAATCAGAGCGCTGTGGGATGAGTAATTAATCATAATATGATCATGAACCAAACTCATTTTTATCATCATTTTGTAGATTTTATTGCTATGACGGAATGATATTAATATCTACAGTTAAATTCTATTATTTTAAGTTATATATGCAGACAAAGTCAATATATGGTGGTTGTATACTAAACAAATCATTTAATTGCTTTCCTAAATTATTAACTATTATAAAAATTTAAAAAAAATTTGCTTACCAAAATGAACTGTGCAAGTGCATTTTAATATACAATAAAAATCAGGTCTAGAAATAAAAAGAAAAAAATGTACGAAATTAATAACGAAATTAAATAAAAAAAAAAAAAAAAATTGTAATTTCAATAATAATAATAATAATAATAATTTCGATAACTAAACATACATCAGAGCGCTGTGGGATGAGTAATTAATCATAATATGATCATGAACCAAACTCATTTTATCATCATTTTGTGAATGTTTTTTATTTATAAAATTATCAAAGTTAATATCGAGGTTAATATACAGCAAATTAGAACTGTGATTAGTCTTATTAAAGATATATGCAAACAATCTATACCAAGTCGTGATTTTTTTATTAAAATATTGTCAGAATTTCATAAAGCATACAAACAATTAATAAAAATATAACATAAAATTTTATACATACCAAAATAGTCCCAATGTGTCCCCACAAATTAAATGTCTACAAAAAAAAAAATACAAACAAAAAGTAATGATCAGTATCGCCAAATTGTAAGTAAACCTTCTTTAAATTTTTAATTTATGAATAAGAATTTCAGAGCGCTGTGGGATGAGAAATTAATCATAACAATTATCATGAACCAATCTCATTTTATCATCATATTGTAAATCTTGTTGTTAAGACACACTAAATATAACTAAAGTTAATGCAATAAACAGGAGAATACATAACAAGACATATAGAGTTGTACAGTATACTATAACTTTAAATGAAGAGATTTGAAGAACATTAAAGAAGCAAGCATTCCTCAAAGTTGAACATTATTTAGTAATTTAATTTTTCCATTTAATCCTAACAATTATTTAAATTATAAAATAATATAATACACACTTACCAAAATATACGGTCCAAATGCATTTAATATACAGTAAATCAAATGTCTGGAAATAAAAGAGAGTAAACAGAAATTAATAACGAAATAAACAAACAATGCTTTCAATATTTAACATAAAACAAAAAAACTACATCAGAGCGCTGTGGGATGAGTAATTAATCATAACATGATCATGAACCAAACTCATGTTTATCATCATTTGTGATTTTTTTTTTTTGAATGAAGTTATTAAATACAAAGAAAAGGACTTATTTAGTGACCATGAATAACTGTTTAAAATGGGCATTAATTTTGTGGCATAGGTCAATTATGATTTAACTTGGACTAATTAACCATCTTAATTAAAGCAAGCAGTGCAAGAAGGTGTTGAACTATTTGATTTCGAACTAATACCTCCCATAATTATCCATTCAAAACACATGATAATATTATATTTAATCTTATTCAAAGTTAAATTATAATATTTTTCACAAAATGAACACCCATTCTAGTTATTAAATACATATACTCAAAACAGAAACTAAAAAGTCTTATTAAGGATATCTTTACATATTGATTACTTGTTACTAGAACAATACAACCATTTCGTTTTTTCGATAAAAAAGTTAAAAATTGAAAAAACTATTTAATAAAATAAAATTTTACCTACCAAAAAAAAAAAAAATAAAGTCCAAATACGTCCACAAGTCAAATGTCTAAAATAAAAAAAAAAACAAACAAAAAGTAGTGATTAGTGTCGGTAATCGAAACGGGCTTTTAAAATTTAATGTTATAAATAAAAATTTCAGAGCGCTGTGGGATGAGAAATTAATCATAACAATTATCATGAACCAATCTCATTTTATCATCATTTATTTAGTTTTTCTTTCGTATGAAATGTTGAATTTAGATAAAAAAAAAATAACAATTTTCAGTTCTAAATAACATCCTATGTTATTTAAGTGAGAAATTCGATTACAAGAAGAACAACGTCAATACGGATAGTCATCATCTTCGTCGTTATTTTTAGTATTCATTTATGAACTTTCAATTGTAATAATATTATTCATTTTTAATTCAATAATTGCAATGCTGAGAGTTCATCACTCTCAAAAAATATAATGGGCAACTATTTCACAAATGTCTTAACTTTTGTTCAAACGTCTTAACTTTTGTTCAAACAAAATATAAATAAAAAAAAACTAAAATTACGATTACGAAATGACATTTACTTACCAAAATAATTGGTTAATTTCCAAATGATGTGTACGATTCACTAAATCAAATATCTGGAATAGAAAAGAAATAAAATATGTATTAAAAATCAGTATAATGAATATTTTATAATTTACTAAATGAAAAAAAAAATCAGAGCGCTGTGGGATGAGAAATTAATCATAACATTATCATGAACCAATCTCATGTTTATCATCATTTTGTATATATTTTAATAAAAACAACAGTTTGGACGGAAAGGAAAAAAAAATTTAAAAGAACAATTATACACAATAATCCACTTATATTTAACTGCTATTAGTAAATAACATACAAGAATATATTAAAATAGAAATATACTTACACAAATAATTATGATGAAAAGGCAAACAATAATAATAATAATAAAAAAACAAACAAACAAAATTACAGCTACAACACTCAGTTTAATGACGGGAATCTCTTGGATAGAATTCGGCAAGAATAGATGCTGGAATTCTCTTAAGCATTTCCTTGGGGAATATACGTAACAATTGCCAACCAATATCCAATGATTCAAATACTGTACGATTTTCATAATTTCCCTAAAATTAAAACACAAAAAAATAAAATGATTAACAATTAATTATAAACAAACAAAAAAAAAAAACTCACTTGAGAAATGAAATTCTTTTCAAATTTCGATAAAAATTCAAGATATAAGAGATCATCGGGTGTTAAAGCCTCTTCACCAACAACAGCTTTCATGGCTTGTACATCCTTACCAATAGCATAACAAGCATACTAAAAATTAAATTAAGAAAATATAAATAATGTCATCATCGTCTTAACACACACACACACACACACACACACAAATTAAACAAAATCAAATCTTACCAATTGATTTGACACATCAGAATGATCTTTACGTGTCATACCCTCACCAATAGCCGATTTCATTAAACGTGACAATGATGGTAATACATTAACTGGTGGATAAATTTGACGATTATGTAATTGACGATCAACATAAATTTGTCCCTCGGTAATATAACCGGTCAAATCAGGAATCGGATGTGTAATATCATCGTTGGGCATAGTTAAAATTGGAATTTGTGTAATTGAACCGTTACGTCCTTCAACACGTCCGGCACGCTCATAAATTGTTGCCAAATCAGTGTACATATAACCGGGAAAACCACGACGACCGGGTACTTCTTCACGGGCTGCCGACACCTCACGTAACGCCTCCGCATACGATGACATATCAGTTAAAATAACCAATACGTGTTTTTCACATTGATAGGCCAAAAATTCGGCAGCTGTTAATGCCAAACGTGGTGTAATAATACGTTCAATTGTCGGATCATTGGCCAAATTCAAAAACAAACATACATTTTCCATAGAACCATTTTCTTCGAAATCTTGTTTAAAGAAACGAGCCGTTTCCATATTAACACCCATAGCCGCAAATACAATAGCAAAATTGTCTTCATGATCATCTAATACAGATTTACCACTTTGTTTAACTAAACCGGCCTGACGACAAATTTGGGCAGCAATTTCATTATGGGGCAAACCAGCAGCTGAAAAAATCGGAATTTTCTGGCCACGAGCAATTGAATTCATTACATCAATTGCCGAAATACCAGTTTGAATCATTTCTTCTGGATAAATACGTGACCAGGGATTAATCGGTTGTCCTTGAATATCTAAGAAATCTTCGGCCAAAATTGGTGGACCCTTATCAATTGGTTTACCAGAACCATTAAATACACGACCTAACATATCTTCTGACACAGGTGTACGTAAAATGTCACCAGTAAATTCACATAATGTATGACGTGCATCAATACCCGATGTACCCTCAAATACTTGTACAACTGCCTTTGAACCACTAACTTCTAGTACCTGACCAGAACGTGTTGAACCATCATGTAAACGTAATTGTACAATTTCGGCAAATTTTGGAAATTTCACTTCATCCAAAATAACTAATGGACCATTTACACCGGAAACGGTTTTGTATGCTAAAATAGATAAAAAAAAAAATTAAATTACAATTAGAATTTATAGTTCTAATAAAAAATAACAACAAAAGAAGACAGTGCATGTTTTGAAGAAAATTTATTTATTATATTATTATTAAAATCCTGTCGAAAGATCCGGTCAACTTATAGATCAGTTTGACGAAGTGAGACTTCCTATTTTTGATGGGGGAAATTCTGATTTTTACATGTGTATTAATATATCTATTATACAAACATTAAATTGTATACTAACTGTATTGAACGCCTAGGTGACGTATGATGTAGCCGACTATCACTAAAGTTACTCACTCAATATGTACCTGCACGTGGTGTCACCGATAACTTGATCACGATATAAGTCAGTAATGGCGAGTAATCAAAAACAAGGTGCCAATGTCGGGATGGTCGACTGATTGAAAAAATACCTAGAGATTTATGCACTTCCTTATCGCAATAATCAAATGTATAATAGCATAATTATAATTTATTCTATATTTGCATGCATTAAGTGAAATAATGGTAATAATCAATGAACGAGACTTCTAGCGCATGACCTCAAGCTGAAAAGGGAAAATGAGTTGATCCGCAGTTTTTTTTCTTCAGGTATTGGCTACCCTTCAATGTAATGCAAAATTAACTTTTCATTGTTTAATAATTTATGAAATTTAATTTAAACAGACTCACGGGATAGTAGGAGGAGAGTAATTACGAAGATGCTCGTGAAAGTTTGTCTTAAATTTTTGGGAACAATATATTTCAGGAAACACTTTTTCAGATAGAAGTTTCCGCGAGATGTACACAATATGAATGTACCCCGGAATTAAATTGTGCTACCATAAGTAATTTCGATAGAACGCGAATGTGAAGAGTTAATTGGATTAACTCAACCACATTCAAATAATCTTATCTAATCTAAACATCACATGCCAATTGTCTGTTATCAACAATTCTCTAATTCGAAACTATTCCGAAATTCGTAAATTTGATGCTGATTGTGATTGACGAAATCAAAGAAATTATCGACAATACTAAATAGAACTTAAAAGTTTCTCTTATGACCATTTGAAAAGATAAGGAAACCACCAGTAATTTTGGGAAAAATAAGATGTTGCATAACACGAATGACATCAAAATCAAACCAAGTTAAAACTTGGCTGCACACGCCAACCCATTAATTTAAAAATGTACATAAAAATTTTAATAAACTATTTCGAATTATATAAAAATTAAACTAAATGCCTCCCTGCCCATATTTCGACCAACACATCGCAAAAGTCAGGTGTTTTACAAATTCAATTATTTATCACATGACACAGTCAACGAAAATGATAACAGCAAGAAAAATGCAATAAAACAATTAGATATTCGGGAAAATATAAAAAATATTAAATAACAATTATTGATTATAATAAAATTGGAAAACATTTAAAAATTATAACGTAAATTATTTGGAAAATTTTAATGTAAATCAATTTGTAAATCTAACAAGACAAAATGGCTGTCCTGAATCAATTAACCATTAGTCAAGTGACACAAGAAAAAGAAAATTCTTAATTTTTAATTGCAAATAATTCAAATTTCTTATTGGTTTATATTAGTTTAAATTAGATTTTATATAAAAAGAATATTTAGAAAATAAATAAATATATTCAAATGATACAAATAGATGAAAATAAAAACCAAAAGAAAGAACTTACTTAATCGAGGTTGAGAAATAAAATCCCTCGAAACAGCCAAAATATGTTCCTTATGAGCTTGTTTTGCACTTAAACCCATTTTAACAAACACTTTTCCTTAAAACACTTAGCAAGAATTTAAATTATAATTTTAAAAATTAAATACAATTGATATAACTTTGACGAATACAAAAATGTACATGCACAACGTACAAGTGCAAAGAAAAAAGTAAAAAAATTCTATGAAAATTTAACTGAGCTCACGTGTGTATACTATAATACTACTACTGTCTTGTGATAAGTGTTATCATATGTTAAATATTTCAAGAAATTTTGCTCATAATAATTCACAATAGATTATTTAAATCAATTTTTAAGCAAGTTTGACTATATTATCGATAAAATAGGTTTTATTTTTTTCAAACAAATATTATACACAAATTTACCAACTGTCAAGTGATTTTTTGTTTTTATTTATTTTGTACATAATTTTTCAAATATTCGTTATTTTATCTGTTTATTCTATAAAATTTATTAATATTAAATAAATTTAATAAATTTCGATGATTTCAATTTAAAATGGATTCATTTAAATGTAATTTTAGTGAATTTCAAAGCGATTGTAAAAGAAATGCAACATCAACAAGAAGAAAATTACCATCAACAATTGGTCCAAGTCATCAGCAGAGTCACCGTCAACACCAAAATCCTTCATTGAGTTCAACAATTCTTGATTATTATAATAAATTTGGTCAAAATAGAGATTTGGAAAAATACTTTCGTTTAAAAAGAAGGTGTAGTAAGTCATCAAGTAATGATAGTTGTCAGGATTTATTAGAAATAACAAAGAATAATAAATTTGCTGATAGACATCAATTGTGTAAATCATTGGAAAATTTAAATGCTTTAAAACAAATTACAAAGTCTGCTGATGAGGATGTAATAAAAACACGTTCAGCAGAAACAATTAATAAACCAAAAAAAATATCATTGAAAAGTAGCAAATCAAATGAAGAATTTATAGGTGATGGAAACTGTAGTCGACCACGAAGTTGTCCTGATACTGATAATCAAAATAATGATAAATCAAAAATATCAGATACTCATGATAATAATAATAATGATGTAAAAGACAATAATAGTAAATTAAATGATGGCATTCGAATTCACACGAAAAAAGTTCAAAATTTTAATAAACAATCAAAAAATAATTCTTATAACTTTAATATGGAATCAAATATAGAAATAAGTTTGACACCATCTAAAGATTCATCTTTTAATCTTTTACTGCCACCACTGCCAACAGTAATGGTACCTACTACAACATCAATTATTCCATCACAACAATCAGATTTATTAGAAAAATCACCACCACCATCACGACCCTCAAATGAATACACGTCTGTTGTGAAGAGAGTATTCTTAGAGACATCACAAACACAAACCGATAATATTGATAATACCAAAATAACATCTAAAATATCGGAAATAATAAATAATTCAGTAAAAAATGTTGTTCAATATAATAAATTACAATTACCAGATACGCCTCATATTCAACAGAAACAACATCCTATATCAATTGACACAAATGATAATAATAATAATAATAATAATAATAATCGTCAAATATCACCGACAAGTAGTATTGCATCTACCAAAACACGTCTTGAATGGGATTCATTAGGTGATGTTGGCTACAATAAGTCAATACAGGAAATGACGAATAATAATGAAACGTCGTGTGGTGGTGGTGGTGATAAGGATAGCAATGATGGCAAATCTTTACTGACAACATTTGAACGAAATGTTTTACATAATTATTTTAATAAACATGGTATTAATTTCAATGAACGCTTACTTGTTTTAGGACAATCAATTACACCAGATGAAAATCATAATAATAATAATGATAATAGTAAATCAGAACAAAATTGTCATATTGAAATCATTTCAATTGATGATAAATTACCAACTGAAAAACCAATTAAAATAGACGAATCAATAAAAACAAAGAAACAAACAATTCAAGAGAAATGGCAAATTGAATTTGAAAGAATTTTTGATGAACAGCAAAAAAAATCAAATAGTGATAAGCGAAAAGATAGTCAAAATCAAAATATATGGGAAATAGCATTGAAAAAATACAGTGAAAAATATAAAAAACCAATTAATAAAGAATCTGATGTTAGTGCTGCAACAATACCAGCAGAAAATTTAAATTGTATAAAAAAGTCAGGAATTCATACCACCTCATTGTTAAGTGATACATCAAAAGGTGCAATACCAAAGAATTCAAAGCAAAAACCTGATAGGATAGATCGAAAGATCACAGAGGTCAAACAAATACAACAAACTAATGAACAAAGTAAATTCGAACAACAGAATAGACATCGACAATATGATGAGTTTGTCGAAACAGTACAACATAGGCAACATGAAGAGCATAAAGGACAAAAGAATGGAAAGGTTCAAGATGAAAATAATAAAATCAAATTGTCATTGCCATCCTCATTACCGTCCAGCACCAACGATATTATTATAGAATCAATAGAAAAATGTAATTTAGAAAAAGCATGTCAAACAAGTCACATTGAAATGAATACTAAGGAAATACAAGTGGATAATGGTATGTTCATTACTGCCTTTATATAATACTTTATCGCATTTCACTTTGTGTCTACTGTGGTTCTAAATCACATGATAAATTACCAAATTCTTCTCATATAAATAAAATCAATAAACCATTTCTTTTATTTTATAGATTTTACAATTGACTTAAAAAGTGAAGACGATTCATATGAAACAACTAAGGATAGTGGTAAATCATATGATGATAAGGGTTTAATTTCCGCTGAAAGTTTTGAATTTGTGTCCATTTCTGCGTATGAGAAAAATCGTCAACAACCGCCGCCAACAACAATACCAACCACGAATATATGTAATGAAAATTTGGAAATTTTTGAATTAAATAAAGAAAATATACCACCCGTCGACTCAGATAAAGAAAATTTAACACCATTATGTAGTAAACGCTCAGAATATGAATATAATAAAGAAAATTTACCACTATCATCTTTAAAATTATCCCAACCGCATGAACCATCCCCAACAGATGGCCATAATAATAAATCTTATGATGATAGAATAAAGGAAGCAATTGACATAATATTAAATCATTCAAATTCATCAAAATCAAAATTAACATTAACATCATCATCGACATCACAATCATCATCAATGGATAAATTATTTGGTGAACCAATATCATTAAATAAGGATTTAAATAGAGGCATTGAATTACTTAATTCATTAGCAAATACTACCAAATTTGATGAGAAAACAAAGAAAAAATTAATGCGTAAAATTGTTCAACGTTTACTTAAAGTAAAATATCAATGTTCATCAACAACAACATCTTCACCACCGTCTCAAGTAACAACTATAAATAATAGTCATAATGTTAAATCAATTAATAAATTACCAATTGACAAAAATACAGCAATTTCCAATAATAATAATAATAATGATAACACCAACAAACAACTTAATTTAAGTGGTATACGTCCATTATCATCAACAAGTGATTCTAGTCACTCAATCATCCCCATAATAATTGATTCAACTAGAAGTAATATTGATAACTTGGAAGCAAATCAAAATATCGATGATATTCAGTTAATAGCACCTGTGAAATCAAGATCAGTGTCTAGTAGTACAAGTGATAAATCATTGATTAATACAAATGTTGATAATAATTCAATGAAAGATTGGCTACAGCCATTAACCCATTCTGAAATTGATTACGAAAATCATCAACTATTATTAAGTGTGAAACAACAAGAAATTCAGAGACAACAAATTGAATTGGAAGCGAAATTAATAATGGAACAGGAAAACTATTTATTAAAAGAACAATCTAAAACAACAAATGAGCTGAACAATAGAACTGATGGTAAACCTAAGATTCAAATTGATGAAATTACTATTGGTGATAACAAGTTATTACATTTTATTGAAAAAGAACGGTTAACACAATTGAATTGGATTGAAAAAGAAATTAATCATTTAATTAATTTAAAAGATCTTCTAGCGAATAACGGTAAAAAACGTGAAATGCTAGATGTTATACCAAATATAAATCAAAATACTGCACTGTCAACTGATCAAGAAGATAATTTTCCAACAAATCGATCGCATCATTATCAAAGACCAACTGGTGGAAATATTGATGTATCCAACGATTTAGATTATGAGAATATGTTTAGAAAGTCTTCAGTTACTATTGGTAAGTTATAATAATAATATTAAATTGTTATTGATAGGGATTTTAATGTAACCAATTTACAACATACTCTACATTGATGTTTAAATCTGTGAATCGTAAGATTTAAATTAAAAAATAATTATATTCATCTGTTCATAAAATTATTTGTTTTGATACTATATTTATGTATGATATTCGCGGTATGTTGATTTATAAATTACGATTAACGATGATATTTGAACAAAAAACCAGTTATGTTACTTATCCTCGGCTCCGACTGTATTCACAACGCCAAAGCGTCATCCAGAATTGAAAATGTATAAATTGTTGTAGCGTTAAAAATCAATATAAATTATATATCTTACGAGAGCGAATAATCTGTTATTTTTATACTTTCAGAAAAACCACCAATCTCATCGAAAACAAATGTTAATAATTTTAAATGTTTAGTAAAAACTAATGTAAGAAGTCCAAAGAAAAATAAACATTTTTCCACCTTAGACCGTGTCTTAGTTGATAAATGTAAAGTAAAATCAATAACATCAGCTCAACGCCCACAACAAAAAAAACCAACAACTTCTGGAACTGAACATCAATTTCACCAAAATCAAACACATTTAAAACAAACAGTTGAATCACCACCTGAAATTATCAATTCTTATCATTCATCAATTGTATGGAATTCGCATCATAATATGCACCAATTAGTAAGAAATCGTACAAAATTACAAACACCAACATCAACGGAAAGTATTCATTCATTTGCTAGAACAAAAAAACATACTTTTCTTGATAGATATGAAAAATCACATGGTAAATTATATGCGAATAAAATCATGACAAAGGAAACAATAACAACATCATCATCATCTCCGTCCACAAATGTAGCACCATCAACGAATACAAGTAATTTATCAGAAAATCATTATTCACAACCACATGATAGTATACAAAATAATAATAAGAAACAATCAAAATTCTTATCGTCAACTTCAACATCAGCATTATCAGCCAGAGGATTACCAATCACAGTACAATCAAAGTCTAATATAAGGAAAAAAAATGCAGATAAATCAAATCAAATGAATAATGATAATAACAATAACATAAACGATGATGATAGTAATCTATTTTTATCATCCAATTCCGTATCAATTCCAATAATAAATTCAACATCAAATACAACAACACATCACTATGATGTTGATGATGAAAGCAGTGAAATTAAAAAACATCAAAATGTTCAGCAACAATCACAACATCATCATCATCATCATCATCACCGTTCATGTTGTCAACAAAATCAGCGATCAAAATCGATTGCTATTCAAACAAGTGATTCAGTTGCTCAAACAGCACCAATTTTTGGTATACTACGACGTAGGCCCAATATTTGCAACTGCAACGAACATATAAATGATCATGATCATCATATTGCTAATAATCATATCGATAATAAATTTATAAAAAAATGTTCATGCCAAAGTGGTGATTGTTTGTGTTCGCAAACAATACGTATTGATAAAACACGTAATAATAAGCAGCAACAAGTTGTACCAGACTCAATTTCTTATACAATAACATTTGATTTGAAACCAGCGGAGAAGATTGCAAAAAATTACACTGATAATAATAGAAAATTATCTGAAGATACTATAAGCGGTCATACAAGTCATTTAGTATCTGATGATATTTACAATCAGTATTCAGTTGCTAACGATGATAAAGATCTAACTCCGACAATATCTAGAAGTGAGTGCGTAAATCAACAAAATCTACAATCATTATTAAGTATACAAGAACATTTAAAAAATCGTCGACCAGATTTTATGTCGCATGCTGAAGAAAGACGTAAATGTTTAAACGAAATACATAATTTAAGGTTAGTATCTGATAATGTGTAGTGGTTATATTTTATTATGTAACATATTGTGTCGTAGTGATTGAAATGAACTTCCTATTATATATACATAAATTATGAACCTTATCGAATTAAAATTTAATGTGCACAAATGCTAGCATTATTTTTAGGCCCTGGGAACGAAGTTCCAAGGGTCTATTGTATTTGATTCCGTTCATGTAACG
>JANSTX010037876.1:0-13197 GCA_027564355.1 Penthetria funebris | reverse complement strand
GTAAATTTATCACTTTGTGACTTAACCAGAGGTTGAAAAGACTATTTGGGCCAAACTGGCCTTGGTCGTTAAAGAAATAATAATAATAATAATAATAATAAGAAAGACAATTGAATTTATGGAAATTCAATTCGATCATAATTATTGTAAAGTATATTAAACAAATCTATCTGTAATTTCAGATAATTTTTTTACATATTTAGAATACTACTATGAAAACGTTTTGCAGTGAATTTCCACCACCAAAACAAACGAATACACTTTTTACGTTTTATTATTCAGTATGTATTAGAAACTGTAAATTAACATACTAATATGCCCCTATGCGCCACCCTTGAGGCATACAAATTAAAATGATTAAGAAGACGAAAATGTATAACTCACCTGTATGTGTTCTTTGGTGAATTTGCAAAAGAAATACACGTGAAAAACTTCTATTACACCTTGTACATTGATGAGGTTTCTCTCCTGTATGCGTTCTTATATGTACTTTTAAATTACTACTTTCAACAAATGCTCGATTACAATAAGTACATTTATATGGTTTTAATCCAATGTGTCTGAAAAAAAAAAAAAACAAAATCAAAATCATTTACATTAAAGTATTGCAAAACAAAATACAATTAGCTGTACATAAGAATGATGTGAAAAATTTAACTAACCTTCGAGTATGTAAATCTAAACCACCTTGTGTTGAAAATGATTTATTACATATAGTATCTTTATCAGTCTTATATTCACATATAAAAGGTCTTTCACCAGTATGAACACGCAAATGAACGGATAATAATGATTTAGAAACAAAATGCTAAAAAAAAAAAACAAAATAAAAACAATTTAAAGAAAAAAATATTACAAAATATGGTATAACAATAAATGTTTTCACAATGAACTAAGAAGTCTACACATAATAATCATATTGATTGATTAATAATTACATCATGTATAGCATTTATGAATATCTACCAAGTATTTTAGATAATATTTTTAGAATAAAATATGGTATAGATTTTATAACTAATTTTAACGTACCTTTGAACATATTTTACATTCATGTTTTTTTCTAGAAACATCATTATCAGACTGTAATTTAAGTAATTTATTTTTTATTTCCTGACTTATCATCTCATCATCAATATCATGTTGCATCATTACTTTGTGTTCCTTTAATTTTCTCGGACTAAATACATATATTGGATAGATTGTAATAGAAATAAAATTTAAATTAAAATTATCGTTTACAAAAAAAAATAAAAATATTTTACCTAGTAAAAATGTCATTACATATTGAACATACTAATGATGAAATAAGATTATGTGATTTATGATGTCTGGTTAAATTATTAACATGTGCAAATCCTGCTCCACATATTTCACAATAATAGTTTAATACAATCTTCATTGTTTTTGGTACTTTATTGTCTGCATTGCATAGATAATAGAAAAATATTAATTAATGAATTAAATTATTTTATTATAAAATTGAAATGTTTATAGAATTTAATGTTCAATGAAAATAGCATTGTACTTTAATTATTTGCAAAGGAAAAAAAACTCAATATTAATTAGAAATCAGAATCAATGAAATATATGAAAGAATTTTAAATTAAGAACAACTTAAACCTTGAATACAAACTAAACTTTTGATTATTTAATTATAATTTTATTTTTCTATTGAAATTGATCGAAATTCTAATCGAAAAACGATGTGATAAGATTCACTTAAGAAAGAATTGTTCAATTATTGATAGTTACTTCTTTCTATTGGTATCATTAATAAAAGAAAATCAGACAAAAAGAAAATTGTAAAAAAATATAAATTACTTTCATCGTTATAGTCATCATCATGTGTACTTTTTCCACTAATTAATTCACTGGCATCCAAATCAGAAACATTATATAACTAAACAAAAAAAAACAAAGAAAGTACAAAACAAATTAGTATTCAATTTAGTTTGAAAAACAAATAAATACCTCTTCAGTAATATTGTACATCTGGTTATTATCATCACCACCACCATCATTATCATCACCACCACCACCATCATTATCATCATCATCATCATCATTATTATTATTATTATTATCATTATTATCATTATCAGCATCATCATTATCATCACCACCGCCATCATCATCATCATCATCAGTGCCTCCACCATTATCAACAACATTATCTATATCATTTTCAGCATCACCAATATCATTATGATTGGTATTCTGATTTTCATTAATACTAAATTTATTAATACACTCATTACCTATGCTTGTCGGCGTCATAACAATATATTGTTGTACATTATTATCAATAACTATACTTCCATCTAAATAGTCAACTTCTTCGTATGTCAAATCTTCTTCATAATTTAAATCTTCTTGAAATTCTTCAATTATATTATTTTCTATTTTATTATCAATTATTACATCATCATCATTTTGCATAAGTCCCTTATCATACAATTCAATTTGATCTTTTACACAAAAACTTGTTTCTTCTATAAAATCTTCTTCGATTAACTGTGATGCATCATTTATTATCATATCACTGTGTACATCACTATTTTGAGTAAAATCATCAGATATTTGAAAACCTATGTCATCTCCTCCTCCCATATTACTATCATTATCATTTTTAATTTCTAAATATTCTTGTTTAATATCATGCAAATCATTGGAAAATAATAATGTTATGCCTGATGCATTTTCAATTTCTTTATTTTCTCTATTTTTTAAGAATTCTGTAATAGCATCATGTTCAAAATTTTTTAAACGATAAAATGTTTCAACAGCATTTTTACATTTTCTATGAAATTTTATAACAATTAATAGTTCTTTTGTACAATATTCACATAATAATTTTGTATATTGATCGTCTGCATTTACCTGAAAAAAATAATAATAAATTAATAATAATAAATATAATAAAGAAATAAAATACGAAAAGAAATTTAACAACTACACAATTTTAATGTCTGATTTTCATCAATTATCTTGATCGTAATATTTCACATGGAAATATATGGCATTAACGAGACTCTTGTTCATATTATGATGCACTCAAAAGTGTTTTTCATGTGGCAGAATAAAGAATCGATTACGAAAATAATCAATTCACTACATATTCAACATTTATCGAAATAATTATTATATATGCAAGAATTGAGATGTATTTTAAATGTGCATCACTTTAACATTTATTACTTTACATGATTTTTTACATGAGTATTTCACAAACTTCGATTGGCTAACTAATCATTTTTAAAAACTGTAAAACCTAACTAATGGTACCAGGTGACGATATGTTGTATTAACTGATGTGTTGTGAAAGAATTATTTTTTTTTTTTCATATATTTTAATGACGAATGGAGTGACCTAATAACCATTATAAGTTATTGAACCCACCGGTAACTCTCGACCACAAGATGAACAGGAGTGTGTTTGGTGATTTGATGCGAAATATCACTTCAATAAACTAGAAACGGCAATTAAAATAGCATAATGCCGATCTGGTGTAAAAGTTGCGATGGCGATTATCATATTTATCGAATATTATTCATATTAGTTAAGGGTAGATACATTTTAAACGGTTCTTCAACAGCAGTGTTTTAGGAAGATTGTTGTGACAAATTATCGTCTGCGATCAATTATTTAGTATATATTTTAACTACTGATAAGGTTTTTCATTTAAATAATTAAAAATACTGTGAAGAATTTGAAATGAGAATAATGTTTTTGAAATGTATTTACCTTCAAATTTCCATAAATATTTAATAATTCTAATAGCGTATTATTATATTCAGTTACTGTATCAAATATATCAACCATTACTTTGTGCTCATTTAAACACACACGACATGCTGAAGTCCACAAAGCTTCAGTCATTATTAATTTAAAAAATATTTACAAAATTTAATTATTCAACAAACAAATTTGATTAAAATTTCTGAACGTTTTTGACATTATAATTGATTACCCAATGGACAAAAATATAATTTATATGTTTGGCAATCGTTCAAAATTTAAATGGCAAAAAACTAATAGTTTACTATTGTGAATTTATTTTTCAAAAATTGTTACTGTTCAATAATGTAATGTTTTCCATTAAACCCGATGCGATATTTTACCATGAACCCAATTTTTTATCTAAATGACAATTAATGTGTTTTTTACCAATCCACCCCGATATCGTAGCAACTGTCAAATTTACTTTATTATTTTTATTCATTTATTTAAGGTTAACTAAAGAAATCTATACAATATCAAATCTGTGTTTTATTGATTTTATTCATATATTTAATAAAATTAGTAAATCTACATAAAACATGAATTATTTACTTAGAAAAAAGATATTTAAATATTGCTGTAGAATGTTCTGAAGCTAATGAAATAATTACCCTATTTGATTTAATAATTAAATAATGTTTATTAAACTTTCAATTATTATTATTTATTTAATTTAAATTATTATTTATTTAATTTAAATTTATATAGCATTTAATTTATTATTTACAATAAAAAAGTAAACATTACCTTATCCCGATATCGTGAAAATTCGGATACCAACCAAATCTTCTACGATATCGAACCCGGTATCGTGACTCAGTGGTTCATGCAATTATAAAGTGCATAACTTTCTTTTTAAAAATTACGAAATTTTAGTGTTAATATATGTTATATGAGTGTTTTTCAATTGACTAACAACATAAATTAATGAATATGGATTCCATAACCTCTAACATACTAATTTAAAATTATTATTGAATATCTAAAGTCTGTATAAAATATACGTACTGAAATTAGTTTTTCAAATTATAGTTTATTGTAAACGCCATGTTAAATTCTCGTAGTATAATTTATATTACTGGGACACATTTTTTGGTGTTTTAACTTTTATTTCGGAAATGTCAAATAATTTGTTATGGTGTCAATGTTTTCATAATAATATAATTAAAAAAATTTATAATAAAACAAAACTAATAATTGATATAAATATATTAATAAATAGTTAAATTATGAGTTTATGTATTGAAAAAATATGTAGAACATGCATGACAGAGGGAACAAATTTTTTCACAATTTATGGCAAGGAAGATGGTATGGATACCACCATAAATGGAATGTTACAATCATTTACAACAATTTCGGTAAGTTGATTATTATTTACATATTTTAAGTATTGTTCGTTTGATGTGTGCTGCTCTTATAATTAAAATTTGAATTTGCCTACAAATTAAATCGCTAACCAATATAATAAATATTTGTGAAAAAAATAGATTTAAATATGTTTCAATCCCAAACGTGTCTGGCATTTCAGTTTCAAAAGATTATGCATCTGTAGATTGTTTCTATTAATATTGAATGGAAGAATGCATATTTTCATTTTCACATTAGCATACAATAACCTGCTTAAGTGTTTCGTACTTTTAACTTTTAACATTCATTTCGATACTTACTCTTTTCAATTTATACACAATAAATGACAATTTTCATCATAGTAAATTGCTAATGGCGTTCTTATAATTGTAATGTTATCAAAATATATAACGACCTATTGTATAATTTAATTAATTATTTCACTAATTCATACTGTTTTTGAAGCAAACAATTCGACCTCTCATCAGCATGTAACACTTTTACAAAATCGTAATTCCATTATTAAAGACTACTAAATTTTTGTTTTATTTTTTCACAATTATTCTTATTTTATGACTTCATTTCATTCTTAATCAATGTGTTGAAGAACTCATAATATGCTTTAACAGACAGCCAATAAGAGCATATATTAATTGTAAAACAATTTTTGAAATTTAAATTACACAAAAAACTTAATTAATTAAATAAGTAATGTAATTTTTTTTATCTTTTTCTAGCCTGCAAAAAATGATGGACTGCCCGAAAATGTATGCATATCATGTTTAATTGAAATTAATCGTGCATTTTCATTTAAACAAAAATCAGAAAGATCTGAATTAACATTAAGAAAATATTTACGACAAATTGAAAGCAAGAAAATATATAATAATTTAGCAGTAAAACAGGTTAATGAGTATCAAACAAATCACAATAATGATTGTAGAAAGTCGCTTAATGATAACAAAAATTTAGATAATAATTCTATAATTAAAAATAGTAATTCCATAAATAATGAAAATAATCAAAAAGATGATGAAAAAACTGACGACATTCAAACAATATCGAAAGTAACATTAGTGCAAATACCACATGAAAATCCTTCGAAATTACAAAATTTCAGTGAAAATTCAAATTATTTAAAAGACGATGAAACCAATTCAATGATAGATTATGAAGAAATTGATGTAATTAATTGTAATGATGTTGAAGACATTAAAACTAAGTCATCAAATTTCATTCAAAATAATTGCAATAATGACGATGAAAATAATAGTAATGATGAAAGTATTTTTCTTGAAATTACAACTGTAAATGAAAATGATGATATAGACAATAATATAATCGAACAACAAGAAAACCAAATGAATATAAATGAATCATATGAATTACAAGTATCGTCAAAATTATGTACGTCCACAAATTTAAATTCAAATGATTCCTGTGATAAAAATAGTTTAAAAGATGAACAAATCACAGAAAGTACAGATGATCAAATGATTACATATTTCGAATCGAATTCAATAGAAATTGAAAATAATTTAAATGACGAATATTCAATTTTAGATAATAATATTAGTATTTTGGATAATGTTAATAA
This sequence comes from Penthetria funebris, assembly GCA_027564355.1. Lineage (NCBI taxonomy): Eukaryota > Metazoa > Arthropoda > Insecta > Diptera > Pleciidae > Penthetria > Penthetria funebris. The sequence continues at coordinate 6,466 of JANSTX010037876.1, read as the reverse complement.
TAATGATGATAATGAATGTAATATTATAAATAATAATAATAATAATAATATAAAATGTAATAAATGTAATGCAATTTTTGCAAAACATAAATCATTAAAAATACATCAACGGGCCAATAAATGTACAAATAAAACATTTGAATGTATTGTCTGTAATAAGGTATTTGTAAGAAAAAGAAATTTAACAATTCATATATTATCGCATTCGGATATTAAGGCATATAAATGTAATTTATGTTCAAAACAATATGCAAGACAAGATCAATTAACATTACATTTAAATAATCACAGTCCAATTAAAAAGCATATGTGTCCAGAATGTCCAAAAGGTAAGTGTTTTTTTTTTTTTTTATTATTAGTAATTTAGAACTACTTTTATATTATTATACACGCTGTTTTCGTTAATACTATTGTAAATTTTATGCAGAAATAGTTCTACTTTACATTCATTAATATTCACCTGAAAATATTATTTCTTTTAGGTTTCAATATGATTTCAACACTAAAAGATCATATACGTACACATAATGGTGAACGACCATATTTATGTTCGATATGTGGCAAAGGTTTTAGTCAAAGTACAAATTTAAAACAACATATTATGCGACACACAAATACAAAACCATATAAATGTTCAGAATGTAATTATTCATTTGTTAGCAAAGGTGAATTAGATGCACATTTACGTAAACATAGCGGTGATCATCCATTTGTTTGTGATACATGTGGGTCAGGCTTTACAACATCAAGTTCGTTAGTGAAACACAAACGTATTCATACAGGTATTTAATTTTAATAAAAACAAAGAAAATTGCTAAATTTTCAGTGTTTTCATTTTTTTTTTTTTAAAATAACAATGACTTTAGGTGAACGTCCATATGGTTGTGAATTTTGTCCTTTAAGATTTACAGCATTAGGTACATTAAAAAATCATCGACGTATACACACAGGTAAGTTTAAATAGAAATTAATAAGAAAGTGTATTTTATTATATATATATATATTATGTATATAATAAATAATAATATATTGCATTATATATGAATATAAATAGGTGAACGTCCGTATATCTGTCCATATGGATTTTGTGGCAGAGCCTTTGCCCAAAGAAGTGATTGTGTTTCACATGAGAAAATCCATACAGGTATTTTTGTTGTTTCAATTGTATTGCCTTTGCAAAAACAATTTTCTTTTTTAACAAGAAAATTGTAAATATTTTAGGTGAACGACAATATGTTTGTACTTTTTGTGGATCAGCGTTTGCACATTCGGGTACATTAAAAACACATTTAAAAACACACTCAACTGAAACTGCCTTTAGTATTACCGATATTATGATGGATAATGTTATTGATAGTGTTAAAATAAATTCAATTACAACTGCATTAGAATTTATTATGTAGAAATAAATTTTAGAAAGAATAATAAACAATGTATTTTTTTTTCAATTATCTCTTTATTTTAAATAATGCCGGTTTTAAACTTTTTTACGCTCAAAATTTTGTCTTTGTCCTTACACATTATTCAAATGTTAGGTCGAATCAACTACATGTTTGACCATATTTTGGAAGGGAATGTGGTTTTTTAATTAATTCAATGTTATAGGTATTTTAAATTTATTTATTTTCCTATATTATTTTATGATTAAATAATATACAGTACATTTATAATTAATTTTATTTTTTTAAAAAAAATATATACTAAATAAATAGATTTTACGTCCCTGTGTGTACCATCATAATAAATTTAAAATAGTAATTTTAAATTGAAAAATATAGCAAACGAAAGTGAAAAAAAAAAACACATTTTAACAATCATCTTGAATACTAGCGGTATCCATTGAATCTGTACAAATTGATAGATCTGATTCATGTTTTTGTTGTTGCTGATGTTGCAGCTGTTGTTGCATCTGTTGTTGTGACTGTTGTTGTTGTTGTTGTGGTTGTTGCTGTTGTTGTTGTTGTTGTTGTTGTTGCTGTTGCATTTGTTGCTGTTGTAAATGATTATTTGGAATTTGACGTTGTCGAATTATTGCTAATCTCTGTTGTGTCATTTCAAGATGATGTTTTCTCCATTTGATGCGTCTATTTTGAAACCACACCTTTACCTATATTGAATAATATTTTTTTTTTATTTTTAATAAAATTTTTATCAAACTTAAATTATTGTTTTATACTTGTGCTTCGGTTAATTGTAATGTATGTGCCAAATATAATCGTTCAGGACCAACCATATACTGTTGGCGTTCGAATTCAGATTCTAATCGTTCTAATTGCTCTGGTGTAAATATTGTTCGAACACGTTTACTCTTTAATGAATTCTTCTTCTGTGGATGTTCTAAAAAATTAAATAAAATTTATGTTGCCGTTTTTTTTTTTGTGTTTTTCTTAAAAAAATATAAAACATAATTGTTGTGATTTTTATTATCTCGGAAATTTTTAGTTAACATTGAAGCAGATTTTTGTGTATATAACTGCTTAGTTTAATTCTACTAAAATAATTTGTGTCTAGTTTGTACAACGTTTACGTCTAACAAGCTATGTTAACGATCCATGTGACGAGTTACCGGCTTGAACATGGAGTTCAAGATACAAAAAAAAAGAATCTAGTCTATGTGTTATGGGCAAAAATAGTGAATATACATAATAAATAACAATTTTGAGATACTTTCTAAATCACAATTTTCAGAAGGACTGAAAAATTTAGAAATAGATTTTTTTGTATTAAATTCAACTAAACGAACGAAAAAATATGGTTAAATCAATGGGTAGGTGTATCATAGAATTGAAAACCAATTCCGTATATAAATCTGCAATTATTTTGTAGTTCCATCTTTCTAAAATGACTGCTTTCGATAAAACTCATATATAACAAAATGTATTTTATTTACTATTTTATATCAAATTATGTTAAATGGGTGTCGAATAAGTTCACTTTGTTAACAAAATGCTCATCTGTAAATCCTTTTAACATATATATTTTTTGATGTTATATCTTTGGTTATATCTCGCCTCCTGCTGAAGTATAATAATCGAGTTGAAGACCAATATATAAGGTGAAAATGATTAATTTTAGGCAATCATTTACCAGTGATAATTAATATTGATTCGATATACATCGAAGTCGACTTGTATTGTTTATTATCAAATTACGTATTAGCGAGAAACTTTCAAAATTCATAAAATGTCCTGTGTTTATATTGGCACTGAGTCGATTTTTCAATATACTTTAAACTTTTACGGGTCTACTAGGGCTCCACAGAACTTAGACAAGAAAATATATATGAGGGAAGATGAGGTTTTAAACCACTGGTAAAATTTCCAAATTTCATCTAATATTGGGACGAGTGTGGATACCGTTTTATACACTTTTATTTCTACGAGTATTCATCCAAATAAAACATCCATTTTATTCTTTTGGTTGAATCTTTTCCGGCAATTACATGTAAACGATATCGGAAAGTTTTACTTTATATAATGACAACAATTAGAATTACCTATAAACTCTTATTGAGTTTAAGAATATTTTAAGAACAATATTTTATGTGAGATTATAGAAATTCATTGATGGGATGGATTATTCCAAACAGAAGAAATAGTAAAAGGTTTTTATACGTACATTTTCGAAAAGTAACACTTTCAAATTTAGGCAAACCGATTTCTTTATTATGATGTATTTTCCTTCTTCGGAAGAATACTCAATAACAGATAATATACATAATGTTTTGCATTCTCTTATCAATAATCGAGAATTGATAGATTCGGTTTAATATTCAAAATCATATGAAAGAAAAATAATTTATAAATGGCAAATAATATGTAATATTAAGTAAAGTTTTCTTCAATTACTTTAATTGAATAATGAAGAAAAACAAAATTATGCCAATCATCTGTTACGGATAAAATAAATGACGAATATATACTTTATTGTTATATGTTATATTGTTATATGATCAAGTTCACAAATAAGACACGAATATCTATATTTTTGACCACAATCACACTCCATAAAAAACTGTCATGATTGTATTTGGCGGTTGGTACCGCATGGAAGTTAACATTTGGTTGAGCAACCTAAAGATATTAGTTGGTCACTCCATTCACCATATTATTTTATATATCATATTTTGATATTACCAAAAATGTATCCTTATTTATTCAATTCAATTATAACATCCTTTTTTTAAATTAAATATAATTACCAAGTTTACAATTTGCAATTCATTATGTCCAATGTTCAATATGGTGATATAAAATCGATACTTACAGTATCACATATAGATAAAGTACTTGTTGGAATAGTTAATGCTGCTATCAGGCATTATAACTGTAGTGGGATATTACAAAACATGGGGATGGGGGGGGGTAGGTCTAAGAATAAGACCAATTATATAAAACTTGTTGATACGTGCGACTCAATCGTTGATATCGATTCTGGAGAATTTAACATTATTGTGAAACAAAAGTGTTTTTTTTTTCCATACAAATGTACAAGTGATGCTATCCAGAATACATATTATTACCTATATCCTTTGCAGCTATTTTGTATATAGAGTTCTTATCACAATTCAAAATCTGTAGAAGGCTATAATTACGAGCGAGCGAATGCTTGTTTTGGCTCAACCATCTAAAACAGCACACATTATAAACACGTAACACATTTGAGTGCATAATTTGTGTTTCAAACATAAGTATAAAAGTTAATTCACAGTTTTTACCATTAAATTTAACACCGAATTTAAATTGATAAGTTTATTTATTGTCAGCCTCTTTTCATTATTGCAACATTTAGCATATTCCAAATTTTGTGGATGTTTGAGCATGTTTAAACAATATATCCTTATTTATTGTTAATATTAAATTTATTTATATATGCATATATATATTTATATATACCAACCATTTTTTCCTCGATCTCTTCCATGAAAATTTCCTGTATTTTGTTCATTGTGATGTTGATGTAATTGTTGTAAACTTTGTATAGCTGATGCATTATGTAGATGATGTTGATGATGGTGATGGTTAAAGTGTTGGGCAGCTAGAGTTAAATCTTGCATTCGTATTCCATTATTGCTACTCATATTATTATTGCTAATAGTATTATTATTATTATTATTATTAATATTATTAGTACTATTATTATTGCTATTATTAGTATTATTTGTATTGTTTCCAAATAATCGATTATCACTATTGTAATTATTTACACAATTTTTTATATTATTATTATTATGATTATTATGATTTTGATGATTTAAGGATAAATTCATAACAGCAAAATCTTTACTATTATGATTATGATTATCCATTGATGCATTTTTCTTCAATCCTAAAATTGCAGCTATAGTAAATGATTTACCGATTGCTCCATTTAGTGAATCTATAGTTGTATTAGAATTATCCATATCATTTGGGTCGGTGTTTTGTCCAATTGAATTTGATAAATTTGTTGCCGAATGCAATGCCAAAAAATGTGACAAAGGATTTGGATGAAATTTTGGTGGATGATGGAGCATATTTGTATTTTCTTTTATTTTTATAATTTTATTTTATTTTTATTTTACACTATAATGACTACTAAATATTATAATGTTTAATTTTCATCTCAGATTTTGTGTGCTACACTTTTCCAATTGTAATTATTATTAATAGTGCAGTTCAGATACAAACGAGAATATTATATATTTTTTTTTTTTTAAAAAATCCTAATATATATAAAGGAAAACCACAACTTTTTATTAAACAAATATGAATTTTTTTTATACAAAAAAAAAAGGAAAACTGAGAATGAAATTCAAAATCTTTACGATAATAAGATCCACATCGTTTAACATTTAATTATATTAAATATCGTAATTTAAATTAAATTTATATAGTATTTATAACACAATAGTTAATTACTTTTTTTTTAAAACAATTAATTGAAATTAATACCGACCACTTTTTATATGTGTGTGTGTGTATCTTTTTATTTTATTCCTGAAACGTTTTTTATTTAATTTTTTTGTTTTTTATAGTAACAATTTGTTGATGTACACACAGATTAATTACAAAAAAATAAAATATTTAGTTATTGTTTGTATAGAGAGTTGATATAATAAGATTTACAAAAAAAAAAAAAAAAAAAAAAACACAGATATTAATTTACCCGTATTTTATCGCTTTATAAAAATGTATTGTCTTTCAAGTTCCGGCTTGTTGAATGAAAATGAAGATTTTCTTTATAAGCATAAAAACAAAATTTGTAGCCATATAAAATATTCTCTTGATATAATCCCTCTAATGTAAATTATAAATTCTATAGTATTTTATTCATAATTACTATATTAATTTATTTATTAATTTAAAAGTATACACACAACGACTGTACTGTACAGATATCTAACACCAAATGATAGCCTGATTTTGAATCTTCGCACAAAACATGATATAATATTTAAATTTTTAATTTATTAACACAATCATAT
>JANSTX010037875.1:11284-24504 GCA_027564355.1 Penthetria funebris | reverse complement strand
TATCAACTATATCTCAATTCACAATCAAGCTGTTCGACAACTTTAAACAAGCGTTCGACAATTTTGATTATGTTTTGTTGATTATGTTTTGAATGGAAGGAATAACTTCTAAATTGATGCACACGATATGCAATACATATCGTGAATCGGTGTACATATATTTAATCGCGAAAGAATTGGTGATGTATTTATTAAGAGATGAATTTTGTTGCAACTCTAGTCCCTACTTTATCTTACGGAATTGATTCGAGTGATATGCAAGATTCGGTAATTCACTCAGATTACTACTATTGTTGTGATTACTACAATACTTAGCATAGTGACGGATAGAATCATTTCACAAATTCGATAGACGCATCATATATTAAGAAATCTTTGACCAAATACAATATCAAATGAGATTTTGTGAATATTGTTGAATGTAATGGAATCTACTTGGTAATAAAAGATTTAGTAGGAGATAAGGCTAAAGTGAAATGAAGGTGGATAGCTGTAGAAACCGTTAAGAATGCGGGTTGTTCACTGTAACCATATACTCCCATGTGACATAAACGTTGAGATGATAATGAATATACACTGTTTGCTATATTAGATCATCAATATCGATTACAGAAAAATCTGCATTTACAAAATTCTATAAATTATATGTTGGAATTTCAGAAATTTCGATGTGTTTTAATATTGTTTTCATATATTCGCTGTAAATTCGATGTAAATTTTTAAACTTGTTCACTGCTCATGTAAACTTGAACTCTGATATTTTCGAATTGCAACTGAATGTGATCCCCTTAACATTCTACTTAACAAACAGAATAGTTTCATATCTCCATTAACAGACAACTTTTATGCAATTTAATGGGTCATGACAAATATATTGATTTACATTGACTACTTGCACTACAATACCTACACTAATTACATATTATTGACTATTAATAATTGTTTAAAAAGTTTACATTAAATAGATAAACACCAGTTTTGCAGAGAAAACAATTTATTTATTTTAAAAATATTTCACCACCAAATAATAAAAAGAAATCTCACCGCATTTTAACTTTTTTGGTTTTCAAATTTTGCACGCATTTACATATTTTTTTTTATGTAATTTAAATTATCTATTTTAATGTGGTAAATATATAAATATTTGCACATTATATTATTATATTAAAAATTTACTTCAGAAAATTGTAAAAAAAAAAAAAAACTAATAAATTATATACACTTTTTTTATTACAAGAAATTATTGCAAATAAAATACGTTTACGAGAATTTTTATTAAATGAAATAAAAAAAATTTCTTCATTTTTTTTTTTTTTTTAGTTCGGTAAGACATGGCAAATACATTGATGTGAGAAAACCAAAGACATTTCATCGTGCCGGATTCAATTTGGATGCGGAAACTGTTTTTATCATTCATGGATTTAATGGAACAGCAAGTGATAAACATATGAGATATCTAAGAGATGGTAAGTTTAATATGGGAAATTCTTTTGCAACTATTTGCAGTCTGTCTCTTTAATAATAAAACATTAAAAAAAAACGATATACACATAAATATTTTTATAATAATGTAGTATTTATTTAATAATTGTAGCTTATCTATCACGAGATTTTAATGTCATAACGGTCGATTGGATGAGATTGACATACTATCCGTGTTATTTTTCTGCACTTTCAAATACAAAACTTGTTTCGCAATGTACAGCCCAGGTAAATAAATGATTATTTAAAAAATTAATAAATTATAAAATTTGCATTAAAATGTCTTTATTTATTTTTTGTTTTTTGCACGAATATTTTTGAATTAAAAACTAATACTCGCTAAATTGTATTTAAAGCAAATGTAATTTTTCTATTTATTATTATTGATAAAATTACAACTAGTTGACACCAAATTTAATATCAATGAATAAAAGTTTTTAAATACAATTAATATATAAAATAGTGGAATATAGTGGACACTTATCACAGTACTCAATTCCATTTGAATGATTAAATTTTGTATAAAATTATATTTCTTCTATTAGATATTCAAAACTGAATAATAATTTTTTCATAAAAACCAATTTAGTTTTTTGAAACGAATGTGCATATGTGATTTGATGTCAATCGTTAGCTTTATCCTTGAACAATCAGTACACATTCGCGTTTTTCAAACTGACTTTATACGAGTTCACATAATCATCATCATCATCATTTCAGTAGTCACTCCAGAACAGGAGCATGGGAAAAACACAAACAAGGAATTCTAGGTCAGCAATTTCACTTCACTATTATTCTTACTACTGGTAACAATCTCTATATTCACAATTATTCACCACTATATTTTTAGCTGACCAGGTCTTCTATTAGCCTACGGACGACAATCAAGTCATTTTCCAATTATCCTTTTATTTGATGGTAAAGCCGAAATCGTTAAATCAATTGTTTAGACCCCATCTCTTAGTTAAATTAAGTTTCATTCGTTATTTTCGTATAAATCTAATTAAAATTATTTTATGTGAAATTAGTCCACACCCTCTAAAAAATATCTCTTGTAAATAAATTTATTTAACTAACAACGTATCAGTATGTAAGTGTATAACATGCATATTAATATGATTAATAACTGAATACTTCAAAGGACTATTTTTGATTTAACAAATAATTTAACCAATTAAATTTTTATTATTAAAATATTTCTAAAATTCATAAAATCAATTATTTAGATCTATTCATTTCTGACATATAAAGGAATAGATCAAAGTCAAATAACATGTGTTGGCCATTCCTTAGGAGCACATATATGTGGTATGGTTTCAGGACATTTAACATCTAAACAACACAAAATAATAGGTATTTTTATTAAAATAAAAAAAAAATTTAACTATAACATTGTTTACTTATGTTAACTAAAAATTCAAGGTTTGGATCCTGCAAGACCCTTAATAGAGAAACATGCATCAGATTCATATCGATTAACACGTGACGATGCAAAAAATGTTCAAGTTATACATACAAATGCCGGTGCATTAGGGCAATTATCATTTAGTGGATCATTAGATTTATGTATTAATGGTGGACGAATACAACCGTTTTGTACAGGAAATATTATTAGTAAACTTTTTTTTTTTTTTGCTGCGAATAAAACACAAAAGTTATATCCTTATTTTATTTGATATTTTTAGGGAGACAACGTTGTAGTCATTTTTTGAGTGTATGTTACTTAGCCAATGCAATTTTTAAGCATAAATTATTTCCAACTGTACCATGTCCACATGGATGTAAATGGAAGAATCCACTTAAAGGTGGCAGAACAAGTTCAAGTTTAATAAAACTAATGCACATTGGATCTGATGTTTCGAATGAAGTCAGTGGCGCATATTGTGTCCAAGTTGATTTTGCAAGACATTGTCCATTTAATGATTGATTTTTTATGTTTATTTAGTATATACTATAATACGTAATTAAGTACAATTAGATAATAAGTTCTTTTATTTATATAAAATTCTTATGATTAGTATTTAATAATTTTTTTTTTGTTTATTATTTTATAAATTGTAATTTAAGAAGAAGTCCAAAAAAAGTCTTTAATAAAAATAATTCATGAAACAAATTTTATAATGTAACAATTATACTTTCCGTAAATACCCTGGACATAAGGATGAGTCTCAATTGTGACTTAAGATTGTATTCAACCATTAATTTTGGCAGTAACTACTTACTGCTGCTATTTTTTTTTATTAAAATGTATTGTATTATGGGTGACCTGAATTATTTTTTTGAAGGAATAGAAATGCAATTATTAGTAGTGTATACTCCCGTTCTTATCTATATATCATGTAATTTATGTTAGGTTTTAAATACAAAGAAAATTTAAAATAAGAGATTTTAGCTTCTAAAATAGTATCATTTAAAAATAGTGTAACCAAATTTAAGATTAATATTTTAATTTTATTCAAAAAGAATTTAATTATTTATTTGTAATATAAATGTTATTATAATAGATAATGGCCTTATCATTTTCTAGTAATTCTAGGATCTGTAAAATGACCAAAATAACAAAAAATTAAAAAAAAAAGATCTTTTATAAATATGTTTGTATTTATTGTTCCATCCGATGTAATTGATAGGAGTTGCTTTGTACGTATAATTGAGAGTAAAGATGAAGTACGATTTTCCTACTTAACATTTTAATGTAGATGTACCATCAAGTGTAAATGCACAAATCGTTATTGTTGGAAAACCTAATCATGAATTATATATTCTTCATTAACATTTATATAACAATTTTGTACTACAACTTTTTACCATTAATTACAAGCATAAATAATTTGAAAGATGCAGCTCGATCCGACAAAGTTTTGGATTTTCATATTAATTAGGAATACCCGGCAAATTCTATATTGACTTGCATACCGAAAATATTAAGAGGTTTCAAATTACTCTAAAAATTGATTGATTGAGACAATTCTAAATGATATAATGCTTGAAGTGACATATGAACATAACTTAGAGATTTCGCCCTATATCAATCTAGAAATTCTACTAGAACTGCATAAGAATTAGTGCAAATTGAATAGATCTTTGAAATTATAAACGTGAAAATTGACGTATGAATGAATTTTCTACGAATTGTTAAAATATATGAATATCGGATCAATTGTTGATCGATTCACTAAACAAAGCTTTGTTGATTAGATTTATTTCCCTTCTTTATTAGGCATTCCATTATTTTGTAATAATTGATTATTTTAACAAATTTATCAAATATTTCTAATACAATAGAGAATTAGTTATTGCTAATTTTAAATATATGAGATCAATAATGTTGTGATAAATCTGAAATTCACAACATGAAAATAAATGGCTTTAAATATCGAAAATGTGAAAACGTGTTAGATTACCAGTTACGTGGATATCGATTGTTCCAAATAATTTGAACAGGTTTAATGCAGAAAGTGACGATAAATGAAACAGAAAGTTTTGGAAAAACAGAAGCACGAGGACCGAATAAAGAAAAATGGAATAATAAGAAAAAGATGATTGAAATGTTACATGAAGCAGATTGAAACAGTTGATAGTTTCAGTTTAACGTAGACACTGTTGATCTACATTAAATCAGATACAGATTCAGATTCAAACCTACACATTATTGAGTTCAGTTTATGAAATAATTTGAGTGATTCTTTTTATGTTACTTATATGTTGAATGGATAACTTTATGACCAATGAATGATCAACATCATCATTATCACCATTATCATCATCATTATCATCATAAACCTGTTTCACTATAGATCGTAGATTGCCTAGCATACGAATTTAAAATCGAAATACTTTCCTATGATCTATTAAAATACAACAGCACATTCCACATATAAATATATCAACAATAGTATTTATCATGGAAGTATTGTAAGCTCATTTTGGGAAACACATAGATTAAAGTTATCGCTACATTTAAAGTTACTAGTTTTTCAAAAAAAAAAAAAGCTTTTCAATAACTAGCCTTCAAAACAAAATAAATATAAACACAATAATTGTATAATAATTAAAGATCGACCCGATCTTTATGTAATGTGTTGTATGTTCAAAACCAGAAATTATTTACTGAATAAAAATAAATTGCATTGATAAATAAATATAAGTACTCATGCATCAAGTACAAAATTAATAAAATACATAAAATATCATTTATACAATTTATGGCATTGTACGTTTATATCAGTTATTTGTAATTACAATATTATTTTTGTTATTTATGAATGATTTCATTATAAACAAGTAAATAGATATTGACAATTTTAATATTCATCGTATCCATGAACTCTTTTTTTGGAAAAAAAAATAATTCTAACGGTCATCATGTACGTGTTTTATAATTGAAAAAATCAAAACATGAATATATTATTTGTGATCAATTCACAATTCAACTAAGGTATATTTTTTATATTGAATTTTTTTTTTAAGGTGATCGGCGTCTTCATCATTTTCATCATCGTAAACATCAAAATTTGGCCAGTTGAATCCCCGGTAGGCAAACCAAAATTCTTTCCAGTGAATTTGCATTTGAAATTTAAAAATTCAATAGCTTAATAGGGTTAGCGATTTAGTTCTTTATATCGAATATGTATACTGAAAATTTTCCCATATATTCTCATATATTGAATCTAAAAAATATTAGGGAAAATATCAATTTAATATACCTCTACAATATATATTTTAACCAAACATACTAGAATGAAAAAAAGTATCACATACTCATAAACTATGGACAAATATGGTGTTTCAATTGTCTAAGTTTGTAAATTTCTAAACCACCCTATATGTGGTAGAATTTTGGGATGCATATATACATAGTTTGTTAATTACATGGCAATTCGTTCAACTGTTTCGATCATAAAAAATATTCATGACGGATGCATATCGTGATCGAATTATCCATGGTATAACTTGGAGTCATCGATAGTTTGAGCAGCCTGGTTGTACCAGGCAACAAATCTATTCACCACTTTATAACTTCACTTTGCGAAATAAAAACATATTGATCTATAATCATCTATTGTGATCGTTTCACGTTTGATACCCACTTTTTTTTTCTTTTTTTATATTTTGCAATGAATATGATTTGAAATTATTTTATAAAATTTTCAGATGTCTGCATAACACTTTATTGCACGTAACTAACTATACGTATTTTAGGTATATCATTCAAAATAAAATTCATTAATTAATTTAATCATTCAATGAAGTGTATTGAATGAACAAGTGATTTTTTTTTTCATATTTAATATAATTTTATTAAATTAACTTAGTTATATTGTTTTTGAAAAATGTTAAAATTAAATTATAAGTTATTAATTTTAGTAATTTTTTTTATTTCTTGTAAGCAACATTTAATCATTTAATCTATAAAAAAATAAATATCAATTATAAATGTTGTGATTTCACTCATTCAGATATACAATATATAAATGCACAAGGGCCAATTGTGCATGCATTATTTCTTGGTGATCCAACACAATTTAATACATCAAGAGACGATTGTCTTTGGAAACGAGGAAATGATAAAGACGAGTGTCCTGATCCGGATGTAAAAATTTATTTATACAATTTAGATAAACCGAAGATATTGGTATGTTGGGATCTTTACAGTTAAAGTTAATTTCCATTTAATAACTTCTATTTATATTAGGCTAATTGGGGTTCATTTAAATTGATTTTTAATAGAGTCTCTTCTATTTTTTTACTGAGTCAAAAATATTGTATGTTTTAATATTCGTACAATTAATTACCATATCTCTGTTGCATTTTGATAATCGTTCAATCTTTCACCGTCACCATCGCCTTAACCTTTATGCCTTAAGGATGGCATGGGGCGACAAAACGATTGGAATGGACTTAGCGAAATGCCTTATTTAAATTATGATATATATAATAAAAAAATCTCTGTAATATCTGACATATAATTAATACACATCAAAAATTTTAAAGGTATTATATATGTTAACCTACATTTTAGATCTCCGGTAATATTCATTAATAAATTGGATTTACTTACGCTTATAGAAAAAAATTTATTAGAAAAATTAATTAAATTTTCTTGCTTTCATTGCAATTATTAGTTGAATAATTTAAAAATTTAGTCGCTAATAAATAATTTTTCATTCATCAGTTAGACATAAATCAAGTGGATTGGTTACGAAATAGTGAATGGAATCCAGAATATGAAAATATATTAATGATTCATGGGTATGGTGGTGGTGAAGCAATTAATCCAATGGCAGTTTTAAGAGATGGTATATTTTATATTATGTTATTTTAAACAAAAATTATATTTAATAATAAGATTTTTTTCGTTCACCTATTTTTCATACAACAAAATAGCATACTTGAAGAAAAATCAATACAATGTATTTATGGTTGATTGGGGTGCATTATGTACTCCACCATGTTATGTTGCAGCTGTTCACAATATGAAACCGGTTGCAAAATGTTTAGCACATAGTTTAACATTTTTAAGACATTCTGGTATGCAAATTGTAACAACAACTTGTGTTGGACATTCATTGGGTGCACATGTTTGTGGACTTTTGTCAAATTATTTGAACTTTCGTATTGAAAGGATAATCGGTGAGTTTAATTTAAAAATGTATTTATTCTTACATGTTCAAAATAGGTTGCCTAATAATATCAACTTTACTCAATCCATCATTAGCTTCCATCGATAACTCGTCGTGTACTATATGTCAATTTATGGTGTTAGATCGATGCGCCAAATAAAAGATATCTGTCGTCTATGTCAAATTGGTGCAAAATATCTCACAAAAAAACTAGGTATCTCAAAACTTATGTATGACTCAACTGAATAATTCAGATGTACAATCGAAGGACTAAAATTGATTCTATACATTCTCAAATTTATGTTTTGTTTTGTTTCGTTAATTTTTCACAAACCAATATTTGATTTTTTTTTTTCATACATTGAAATTTCTAAGTCATTAAACTTTTTATAAACCGCACTAACATTCACGAAAATTCAACTACATTTGACCAAATTAGTAGAGTTGTTCTATACATTAGCCTCTACTGATTTTACTTAAATGCGACAAAATTTGGCTTACATTTGAAAATCGAATTTAGGTTTCGGTTAAAAAAATTTCAATAAATTGCACCACATAATATATTATGTTTAATGTCTGCATAGTAGTAAGAAATTGATTATCATAAATTTAAAAAAAAAAAAAAACACAATAATTTAACCACATTTAACAAATTAATGCGATTATAATAAAAGGAAATATCATATGATATTATATAATTTTTGATCAACAAATTTTACATTTTATTATAAACATAAAACCCTTCACCAGATTTAACACCTAATTTACCAGCTTTAACTAAACTTTCGACAAGCGGACTTGGCATATGCAATTGATTATCTGGTTCTCTTTCATGAAATACATTTTTAATATTTAATAATGTATCTAAACCAATCATATCAAGTAATTCAAATGGACCCATTGGATAACCAGCACCTAATTTCATTGCTATATCAATGTCTTTGGCTGTGGCATCACCACGTTCTAACATATTCAATGCACCTAATGTATACGGTACTAATAACCGATTCACAATAAATCCTGGTGTATCTTTACAAGTAATACAAGTTTTACCAATTGAATCACCAAACGTTTTCATTTTATTGTACGTTTCATCAGATGTTTCATTTGTACGAATGATTTCTAATAATTTCATTAGTGGTACCGGTTGAAAGAAATGTAATCCGCCAAAACGATCTTTACGATTTGTAACTGCTGCCATATCAGCAATTGATAAAGATGAAGTATTCGAAGTGAAAATTGTATGTTCCGGTGCAATCTATATAATATATATTTATATACTATTATATTTATATATTGAACATATGCATATGATTTTTTTTTTTTGAAATTACCTTATCAATCAGTGCAAATACATCTTGTTTTATTTTTAAATTTTCAACAATTGCTTCAATTACTAAATCGGTATTTTTAACAACACTTTTAATATCAGTTGAATAACTCAATCTATGGTTTACTTCTTGAATATATTTAAATTGGGCTGCAGCATCATTTCTATATATTTTTTTAACATATTTTTGAAGATTTTGCTTTATATTATTTTGTGTTTTTTCTATTTTTTCTGCAGTTAATTCAATTAGAGTTACATTATAATCTGAGCCAGCAATTACCTATAAATGGTTAAGAATTGTAATTATATAATTAAAATGTAATATTTTGTCGTTAATGAAGTGGCCGAATTGAATCTTACACAACTAATATTTACCTATATGAATATTTACATATTATATGTTATTAGTTAAATTTCATTCATTCCATTTTTTGTGAATGAAAGAAAAATATTTATTAAATATTATGCGTCTTTTCTCCTATAGTTCAAACACATCCATATCATATTCTATTACATAAACTGATGTTCACACAAATATATGGTTAAACATATTAAGTGAACAGTGTTCTTATCTTTGGTACTTAAGATTTCATTTATATTATCAATTAATACTCGAATATTGTTGGTATATTATTTATGTAAAATTTCAAAATATATTAATATTCACCTGAGCTAATCCAGAACCCATTAGACCACCTCCAATAACTGTAACATGTCTTATTGGGTTTGTCGTCATTTTTTACTTACTACGAACAACTGCGTTTTAAAGAAACAATTAAATGCACTTTTCACTTGACACTGATTTTGATTAATTAGATGCGTATATGTTTACTATAATAAGACATAAATTTGTAATTTAATTACAAGTTCAAGAGTTCATGCCGCTATCAATGAAAGTTGAGAGCTGAATGAATATCAAAATGTTTTTGTTCTTATTTTTATAAGTACAAATAAATAAATGAATTTATTTGATATCAATAGCGGAAACATGGGTTTAAATATTTCTTTGAAGAATTATGTGAAAGAAATGTATAATATATTATTACGACTTTTACATAAAATTAAATTTTGATTTTCAACTTAAAAAACTACTGTTTCAATAGCCTGTAACATAAGGTACGCTTTATCTTCCAACATAATATTTTCAATCCTTTTGTTCAGATCTTTGATGGCATATAATGTGTGTGAAATTCTGTTGTATTTGTAAATAGAATAATTTCTGAATTACTTCATGTTCTATATTATTGAGATATTTTTAATGTTTAAGAACAACAATAAAGTTTCGAGAATACGTTGAAGCTTAAAATAACCACTGACACCTAGAATTAAAATAAAAAATACTGTCTATTATCGAGGCAACCAATGTGAATTTAAGTTCAGTTGACTTGCCTGTCAATATCTCTGATTTAAAGACTGTATGTACATAGATTTAAAAGTTAGTATTCAGAATCTCTATAGGGAATGATTTCGATTTATGTTGCGTTTTGAATTTTTTAAAGAATCTGAATTACTATTAGAGCAAAATAATCCATAGCTAAGCTTCTAGTTAATATATTGCTATGTAATTTTGCTGGAAATTAGTTTGGTCTGCATTCCACTGAGTTAAAATGTACATTTTTTTAGTTTAAATATTTCAATTTCATGAATTATAGAAAGTGTTTCGTGATTTTTTTTTTCTTTACTTTATTTCATTCTGTTCGCCTTCCATTTCTAAAAGTTTTATAAGCTTCTTTTAAATTCGATATCAACAACTTACATCTTCTAGTGCTCTTGTTATTCCGACTTGTTAATATGGTGTTAAACATTTTTGTGTCATAACTTTTTAGGTTTAGATCCTGCAAAACCATTAATTAAATCGGGCAATGCACATCGATTAGATGTTGGCGATGCAAAATCAGTTCAAATTTTACATACAAATGCAGGATATTATGGTGAATCGGGTAAAATGGGTCATGTTGATTTTTGTGTAAATGGTGGTAAAAATCAACCATATTGTAAAAATACTACAAGTAAATAATTTATTTTTAATTAATTTTTAACCTTTTAATTAATTTTAAATCTTTAATTGTAAAAAAAAAAAAAAAAAAAAAACAAATCAAAATAATTGCAGATGAAAATCTATGCAGTCATCTATGGTCAATATGTTATTTAGCACAAAGTCTATTTGATAATAATACAATGCAAGCTGAACCATGTAATCGTCGATGTCCATTCAGAAGAAAAGGTCGTAATCAATTCAGAAGTACAATTGGTAATACTATTTCAATGGGACAGTTTACACCAAAATAGTAACTTATTTTATATTGGAAACTCTTGTAATTTTTTTTAATTTGTATTTTATTTTTTTTAATTTTAGTGCAATTGGTTCATATTGTCTAAAGGATACTAATGCACCTTTTTGTCCTGCCACAGAGAATTCAATTGGAGACAAACGTTGTTGTGTAGATTCATTAACAATTTGACGATATGAATTATTTCTTTTTATTTTAGTTTATTTAAGATTTAATTTATTTTATACCCATAATACTATATTTTATAAAAATTTTAATTTAATTAATAATAATTTAATTAAATTTTAATGTGTCAATTATTTTTATTTTAAGTTTTTTTTTTATTAAAATTTTATATTAAAAATAGAAAGTATTTTCAATATACGAACAAATTGTCGAAAATGAGACCGCTCGGGGAAATAATCTTACTAAAGTGATCTATTCATTATATCCTTAAAAATTATCTCAATTATATGGCAATTGAAATAAATATTGTTGATTCATCCTAACTGAACTAATTGTATTCCAGAATGCAATTCTTCAATAGTATTAATTTGCAATTCAATGCTTCATATTTTGTGTAACACATTATGCATGCCTTCTGATGCAATTTTGTGCGTTTTAATTAATGCAAATAATTAATGCAAATGATAATCACCAATTACATTGACTACTTTAAAATGAATGTATGTAGTTACATATTACTTTTTAAAGCCTTGATGTTTACACGTTCCATGGTCTTAAATAATTGCTTTTTTATTAAAATTATTGGTTATTTTAGTATATAAAACATATGACTTTAATAAAAATTCCAATATGAAATAGAATCATTAATTTTGCTATCAGTGCGTGAATTACACATACGTTGTCATAGTGTATATTAAATTTTATTAAATTTAAAATCACTTGTTTTTGGTACTTTAAGTTTGCGATGAACTTTTCAATTTCTTGTAGTATTCTACTGATTCTTCTTAATTTCAATACATTTAATGGTAAACATTTGTACATAGTAATTTAATAATTATAAATAAATTAAACATTTTTATAATGTCGTTTCAAAACGTATAATTTTTTAAAAATAAAGCTGTAAATACAATACTTGATAAAATTACAAATACTCAACTGTACCTCGGATTAGAATCTTATTATAATACAACAATTAATGATTGTGTTTGGCGAAAATCAACAAGTGATAAAAAATTGTGTACAGGTGATGTGATAATTACATTATACACAGATGGAAGTGAGGAACAAGTAAGTAAATAAAAATTGTATATAAGAAAATTATTTATCGATTAGTTTCTATATATATATATATATATATTAAAAGATTGTTGTAAAATAACTAACATCTCGATTCTTTCAATCTATCGCTAAATCACATATTTTCTAATATGTGAACAAGAATATAATTTTTCGTAGATTTCTTAAGATGACTCAATTATAAGGTAGTTGTAGATGTTTATTTCTTCAGATCATTAATTTTTACTATTTTATGTGACTACATCGATTATC
>JANSTX010037875.1:0-11184 GCA_027564355.1 Penthetria funebris | reverse complement strand
CAATTATAAGGTAGTTGTAGATGTTTATTTCTTCAGATCATTAATTTTTACTATTTTATGTGACTACATCGATTATCTACATCGATTATCAAGAAAGATTTTATTGCAGAGAGTCTATAGTAATATCTATAGTAAGTGATACTCTAAAATCTAAACCCTCTAATTTAATCTAATGTTTCGCCTAACATTTTGAATATTTAGAGGATAAAACATTATAAGATTTTATCAATACCATATATACTCAATTCTATATATAAACTTTATTTTAGTATGATCATAGAGTGAAGAATTGGTTACAAACAAGTTTTTGGAACATTGAAAAAGAAAATGTTTTTCTTATTCATGGATATGGTGGAGCTAACACTGAGCCTGACATGGTACTAAGAGATGGTATACATATTAATTAAAATTTGCCATATATATTATATTATATAAAAAAAAAACAATTATTTCTTTATAGCATACATTGCTCATGGTGGTTATAATGTATTTTCAATTGATCATACTAGACTTGGACCACCACCATGTTATGTTGCATTAGTAAATAATATACATTTTATTAGCAAATGTTTAATAAATTATATAAATGATTTACATAAGTCTGGATTGAATCCGGATAAAACAATTTGTGTTGGTCATTCAATTGGAGCTCATATTTGTGCACTATTTAGAAATAATCCGAAATTTAGATTTTTTAAAATTTTTGGTTGATATAAAACGATTTTATGATAAACAGGATAAATTAAATTTTATTAATCTTTAACGTATTATAGGTTTAGATCCAGCACTACCATTGATAGATTCAAGAACACATCTAAAAATTGGTGACGCTAAATATGTATATACTCTTCAGACAAATGCCGGTTTTTATGGTTCCATTGGAACTATTGGTGATGTTAATATTTGTATTAATGGTGGCAATTTACAACCACATTGTTTAAATACTAAACGTAAGTTTATTAGTAATGTATTACAAATTGCATGTAGTGATTAATTTATTTATTACATTTTTTATATGAAATTTATACTGATTTAAGAAATAGTGTCTAAAAATGTATATTACTATCCGCATATTAGCTTGTATATGACGGTTATATGCGGTAAAACATTTGAATAATTCGGTACATTGATGTTTTAAATATCTATGCTTTTGAGATGTTAATTCACCAAGTCTAAAAATATGAATAGCTATATTTTTGGTCACAATCACACGCTAAAAACTTAATTTATGATATGATCGTATTTCCAGAATTAAATATAGATTAAGCAACCTCAAGATGTTTTTCGATCATTTACTATCAATCGTCTATAGTAATGCATCAAGAACAGAGATACTTTAAATTTCTAAATTTTTTTATGCATTAAATTTTTTGTTTTAATTCATAACAGATCCATTTTTATGCAGTCATATATTAGTTTTATGTTATATGGCACAAAGTCTTTTTACGAACCATATAAATGTCGAAGCTGTGAAATGTTCGACATTTTGTCCATCAACTGGTTTATTTAAATTATTTACGAATAAAAAATCAGGATCAACAATCTCAAGAAATGTTTCGATTCCAATAGGGAATGGAATTCCGACCAGGTATCTATAATATATATTACTAAAATAATTGAGATCATATTTTAAAAATATACTTCATAAATTTTATAATGCTAAATATTTTTAGTGCAAATGGAAGTTACTGTTTAACTGGCAACATTTCACCATATTGTCCGAATTATTTGAATGGATTTGGTGATGAAAGATGTTGTAATTTACTTGATCTTCAATTGTAAATATTTTTAATATGTTGTATTTTCTTGCTGTGATCATTTTTTACATTTAAATTCATGAAAATTGAAAATATAGTGTATATATTAAGAACAAACCAATAGATTTATTAATTAAAATCTGACCCTCAGATATATTTTGTTTTGCTTTTTGAATAATATCAGTTGTTTAAAGATACACCCATATTATATTTGTACGAGAGTATATGCATTGAAAGTAATTATCAAGGTAATTGCCAATCGATACATAAATATTATGTTGTATATTATTCCATAACTATCAAAATTTTCATAATCGTAATAAATATTAAATATTAGAATATGTGTAATTAACAAATATTCGTTAAAAATCTATTAACAATGTCATATAATTAAATGAAATTATCTGTTAATATTAAAGCCATGGTATAGTTATGTGATATATGAATAATGGCATTTAACTTCTCTTTGCCAGAAAACATTTAGAACAAATTTAATCTCTTAGGACTAAATTCATGGTTAGCGTAAATACATCGTTTAAATTAATGCCGTGACAGTGTCAAATATTGACCTCTATACACCGATGTTCACATATTAAAACAATCAACAGAACATGAGTACGACAATCGAATACACCAAATATTACGAGTTTTACTGAAGAAAATCTAAATGATCGATCATACTTACGAGTCCAACGAATATTATTTATAGTCTTTGAATTTCATCTGCGAAGATAAAGGGTAGTTGCTGTTTCATTTACAATTACAATACATTTGAAATTGAAATATTTCTTACCGATTTTGATTAACAAATTAATATGTGATATAATTTCAATATTTAATTTAATATGGTTTAAAAAATCATTGTCCAACAAAATTGCATACACTCCATCTAAAATAATAGGCAAGCCTTAAATGTCTGCTATGAATGAATTAAAAATAATTCTATTAAATTATTTAAATATTACAAAACAAGGAAATTACACATATAATTTTCAATATCATTATCAAATATATGTGTAATTATTAAAGGTGTGATAATTGACTGAAGTAAACACGTAAAGTTTAATTGTGTAAAATTGTTTCTCAGCACTGGTATATAAAATTAATAGATTATAATATATACAGACTTTAACATTATCACAGAGAGGGTAATGGTGACTTAGAACTAGAACTTGGAAAATATCTGAACTTTAATATCATATATTATCTCGAATTCAACAAATATCATTTATGATCGTCAATACGATTTTCGATTTAAAATATTAACTGATGATATTATGACCTATCTGAAATAAATGTGCATTATAAGATTACTTATGTATGGTGGGACACGATTGTTTGTGCTTGATATTTAACAGAATCCAGCATAGAGTATTATTAACTAAACTGACATATTACTGAATTTTATTTCGATGTCAGAAATTGGATAAAGATTGGTGGATATATTATCTGTGGCTATAACCAAGTGTTGTGAAGTACATTTCACATTTGTGGAAATTTCATTGTGGAAACAAGACAATGTATGGTAAAAATTCATTTCAGAGGATTTTCCAATGGGATTTAATTGTGTACAATTAACTCAGGATGCATTTCTTGTTGTATGTTGGTATTTTTAAGCTATGAATAAATTTAAGGTGCAGCCCACCCATTCGGGATAGCCCTGGAATTCTGTCATTTTCTCTGTGTTATTCAATATATTTGATATTCTAAAAAAAATATCTCAATAACTATATAGTAACAGATATTCAAATCCAGAATAAGATAATTTTAATTTTATTTCATAGTAACCGCAGTTGCATATCTTTTTATAGTCTTCTTTCTCATTTCTATACAAATTTATTTTGTAAAGTTTTGTAAAATGCAATTAAATTAACGTTTTTTAACATACGAGTACAAACACTTAATTCTATCATTCTCCTTCTGAAATATTTAAATTTACTTATTCAAAGCACATACTAAATTATTTACCTTGACAATCAATATATAAATTGTATAAGATATATAATTTATAAGAAACTAAATCGGGTTCAGTGTTAGTTTGTGTCTTCTTGAATTTTAGCGTAATTTAAAATATTAAAAAACAAAACAAAAAATACTCGTATTTTAATTAATTAATTTTCTTTTATATCAATTAGAAGTTCATTTAACTTTACTGCCAATCATATTTTATGAATAGTGAACAATGAAAAAATCTCTTGTTTTTTATTGTTATACATAATTTTTTTTTTTAACTATGACTCATTATATAAATTATGATATATTAATAATAATTAATATAATATTAATTATGTGCATTCAATTAATAAAATGTGTAAAATTTGAATTAGGACCATGTTTATTACAATATTTAGAGCCTTGTTCAGAAAATGTTATCGAATTTTATTTATTTACCAGTGATCGCCCAAAAGAGGCTCCAATATTATTAGATTCAAATAAGCCAATAATTCCAAATTGGATTAATTTAGAGAATTCAAATAAAATAATAATTCATGGTTATGGTGGAAATTTAGATTTTCATGCTACTAAAGCAATTAGAAATGGTAATTTTCATTTTAAATGTCAAAGTTTTCACTAGACATTTATTATATATATTATATAATATAATATGTGATATAATTTTCTTTTTAATTATATAGCATATCTTAATAAAAATGATACAAATGTAATAATTGTTGATTGGGGTAAATTAGCAAATTTACCATGTTATCCAGCAGCATCGTTTAATACAAGACAAGCTGGTCAATGTACAGCAAATTTTCTTAAAATTTTAAAAACTTCTTACCAACATCAATTTAATTTAAAGAAATTACATTTAATTGGTTTTAGTTTGGGTGCTCATGTCGCTGCTATTGTAAGCAATGAAATTTATAAATATCAAGGTATAAAAATTAAAAGAATTACTGGTGAGCATTTGAAAAGCAAAAAAAATAAAATCAAAAAAAAATATAAAGCAGTTAACCAGTTTTATTATCCCACATTTCAGGTCTAGATCCGGCGTTACCATTTTTTACCACAATTAATCGAAAATGGAAATTAGATCGAAATGATGCTATATTCGTTGATGTCATTCATACAAATGCCGGATTATATGGTAAAATTGAACCAAGTGGTCATGTCGACTTTTATGTTAATGGTGGACAAACTCAACCGGGATGCAAACGTCATAAAAGTAGGTATACTTATAAATAATTGTGTGCATAAACATAAATATGAAAATTCTAAATACTTAATAACAAATTGAACAAAAATTGGGATGTGGAAAATATTTTGCGATATTTACATTAATCTAACTGAACGCTTACTTTGGTTATTTGTCCTGTACTTATCTCTGTACTATGTCACTGAAAACTTTATCAAAATACATAACCAGAAATATAGATGTTATTTAATAACATATAGTTGTCGATATAACAAATGAGCATACCACATAAAACCAATAAATTAAGTAGATTTGCACACCTCAATAGGAATAAAAAAATCGAATTGAAATTTAAAATTTCAGCTGATATAGTAACGAATTATGCGTCACGTTAAGCTTCTATACATTTCGCTGTTAAATTATTTTCAACCTAAATTATTCATTTCTTCTGTAATACATAAATACTACATTAAAAACTTCTCCGACAACCGTTCTAGAACTTTAATAGAAAGAAGTTGTTAAAGATTTAAGCTACGTTTTGCAACAGTAGTTTTTCGAGTACCAGTCTGGAAGAATAATCGTTTATTTGATGCAACACATGGAAATAGAAAATGGTAAATGATGACAGTAAAGTGTATTTATTATTATGAACGAGTCAGATCGAAACTCTTGAAAAATTAAAGAGCACGCTGTTAAGTTACGATAGAGATTCACAAATATCATTTATTGGTAATAATTTCTCTGGATAACAAATTCAAATATAACAAAAATGTTTAGTATTATGATTTTATTCTATGTTGTATACCATAAGCACATGTCGGTGCCTCATTATTATTGGTATAATGTATTAATATACCATAATTGTCATAAAATATTCCAAGTTGATCCAGATAATACAAACTCAATAGTTATTGGATTTTATGGCGAACCCGAATATTAGATCCCTACTTTTCACATTGCCTAAGTATAGAGTGTTATTTGTGAGTCAAGTTAAACAATTTTTAGTTGCAAATGTACTGTAATAGTCTCTAATTTTGAAATGGCCGAGATTTGCGATATATTAATATAAGTACCCATCGATGTTTCTTGTTGTGCAAGTATCAAACTTCCTATACTAATTTTTTGGCAGAATTATCAATTTTCAACAGATCATTCATATTATTATAGACTTTAAATATTTTCTAATTTTAAAATGATTTATGACTTTGTAGCCTTAATCGGTTCAAAATGTTTATGAAATCTTTAATTCTTGTGTTATCAATGATCTAAACCAATAAACGAAAAGTTACTATTTTCTAATTTGCCTGAATGATCATTTTCTTTTTATTTCTTTTTCATTTTATTGTTATGTTACTTGCTATTACTTGTTATTAAAATATTATTTATGAATAATTTTTATTAATTATTAATATCTTAAACAACTTAGGATACGTCATATATTATACTTGTATATTTGCTCAATTAATAAATGTTTTAATGAATTAGAAGACAACGACTTTAATTCCTTTTTACAATGTTTATTAACTTATGATCATTGTTTTTTCATGAGTGATCACAGTTATTTTTTTTTTAAAAAAATTTATTAATATTTTACAATATCGTAAATATTGTAAATGTTTATTGCATCTGAATTTATGATATTAATAATAATAATATATGACCACCAAAAAACTTAGCGGTATTTTTTAAAATAAGATGATCATAATTGCATTTATTACCTTTACTCGAATATACGAGTATGTATTTTAAGATTTTTAATAATTTTATTTATGATTGACGAAACTGATCAAAGAAATATAATATGTTTATATCTAATTAGATTAACATAAATTTAATTTTTATGTTATTATAATGTACATATCAACTATCTCCATTTATTATAACTAAAAACTATGTTGGCAAATTATAATTTAAATTTTGAATTGTTGTGGTTAAACTATAGATTGTACAATCGTTGTGATTAAACTATAGATTGTACAATCGTTACATATGGTAAATTAGGAGTAGCATCTTCAAGAGTAATGGAATAGTTGGTAACCGCAAAAAAAAAAATTCATTTAAGCTATTTTAATATTCAACACAAAATGTTTTTAAAGAATTAAAAATTAAATGACATTATTTTGCTTTTACCGATCGTTATCACAAATATAAATAATAGTTTACATTATTTTATACACTACATTAGTCACCTGAATAAATAGCATTTGCTTAGAAATTTAATTTAATCTAATTAGCATAACGCTTGTATCTAAATTATCTTAGAATTCTATTTCATCAATGCAACTACGGATCGTTCAAAATGATAAATTTGACAAATATTAATCAGAACATAATTTCAAAATTGTTGAAGA
This sequence comes from Penthetria funebris, assembly GCA_027564355.1. Classification (NCBI taxonomy): domain Eukaryota; kingdom Metazoa; phylum Arthropoda; class Insecta; order Diptera; family Pleciidae; genus Penthetria; species Penthetria funebris. Next base: position 3,937 of record JANSTX010037875.1, on the reverse strand, counting down.
TCATGTAATGTGTTAATTTCAAAGTTTTTTCCACTAAATATAAAACTATAAATATCAATTTTATGTACTTATTAGATAGTAATATTTAGATGGTGTTAATTATGTATGGAATCCAAAAGAATTTAGTCTGGGAAGATAAAATTTCCAATATTAATGAAAATCTGGTATGAAAAATAACATTTTTAATACGAATTTAAATAACACATTTTTTATTATTTAAATTGTCTTAAGATCCTATCTCATCTATATGCAACTACTGGATTATTCAAAATGATAAATTCCGTAAACGTATGTCAAGTATATCCAAATACAGATTTCTTACATATGCAATTTAAATATTAGGTAAAATCTGGGAATGATAAAATAATTTTAATAAGAAACTATTCTTTATTCAGGCATCCAGTATACATATACAGCACAATATTATAAGATACTTATGCTATAAATTGGTCAAATAGGTTACACAACCATATCATAATATGAAACAAACAATAATTGATGATACTTTATGTAATTCCTTCTTATTTTCTTACAGATTTACCTTTATGCAGTCACTTGTTGGCTACAGTTTATTTTGCTGAATCAATAAATAGTGCTGTAGGTTTCTGGGGTTCACATTGTTCAAGTTACTTTCAGTATCTTATCGGATTTTGTAATGTACGGTCGCAATATCTAAAAAATCGTACATTAATGGGAGAATTTTGTTCAACATTGTAAGTTAAATTATTTCATTAATTATAAATATAATTTACAATATTTTGACAATGTGAAAAATGTTGAGAAATATATTGTTGATAAGATAAGGCTAAACTTACAAAAATTTATATAGAATATATCATATGTTTTAATATCTACTCATACATTAGATTTTATTGATTTTATACTCGTCATAATATACAAATTTAATATAGAAGGTAATTAGTTATATTAGTTGCATTATGATTATTATGTGAAAATCAATATACAATGAATAATCAATTATGTGGTAAAAATAATAATATTGCATTTTTTATTGATTTTTTTGTTTAAATTAGTGTATAAATATATCGGATAATATGAAATGCGTTAATTAGAAAAAGCGTAACGAATTGACGAAAAAAAAATTAAAACTTTAATATTTAAATCATTTTATATAATTAAATATTAACCGAATGCGCGTATTATGTCATAGTTGTATAGTTTATTTTTTTAAAATGTGGATTATTATTGTTATTGTTTAAAAAAATCAAATAATATACTCGTGATATTTATAAAAGTTAAAATAGTAATATCAATAGTAAATCCTAATAAATATTAGTTGTTATTAAATCAATTCCTTAAAAATTCGTGTAAATGTGTCAAACATTAAGTTAATTGTTTAATTGTATGGACCAACTATAGTAAAAAGAATTATACCGTAATTAAAGATCAACCTAATAGATGAAACCGTTATGATAAAAAAAGGTCAAAAATTCTTTAATCAAAATATATCATACAACCTAAAATTATTATGACACTTAAAATTATTATGAAAATAAAATCATTTAAGTTAATTAGATCAGAATACTAGTAAAAGATGACAATATTAATTAATGTTTATAATTGATATCATTTGATTTTTTTTTTGAGGAAATTCTAGATATTAGCAATATCTCACCAATTCCTACACATAGAATATTCTAGTTGCACATAGATACAGATAATCTAGGAAATCAAAACAACTAACTTGAGATATTCATTTATCATTCAAAATAAATGAGAATAAATCATAAATTAATCAATATTAGATAGTCAACCGCTCTAGAAATCTAATTTTTCGATCTAATGTTAAAACAGGTACCATAATGTCGGTAAACGTATAATATGGTAATGATCTTTTATTTGTTTATGGCAACGAATTTTAATCAATTACATTAAATAGGATTATATAATATTTACATTACATATTTACAATTTAGCTTTCTGTGTAATAAATTATGTTTTAAAATTTATTTGTAATATAATAGTGTAAGATTAGTGTAATTTAGCATTGAAAAGGTTGGATTTTGAAAGTTGTTTGAAAAGTTAAAGTTTTTTAATTTTTTATGAATTTCTGTCAAAAAACATTGCATCGTTTGGCACAGTAAAGAGGAAATCTCAGATCTAAATTTACTTAATTTGGATATTTAATATACTGCTATTTCAATTCAATTTTTTAATATTTAAATATATTTTATAATATCAGATTTAATTAATTGTTTAATTTCATGTTCTTATAGACTAAAATATGACGTATTTTCTTCTACGTATATATTTTATTAGCATATAACATATCACGCATTAATTGATCAAATGGGTACTTTTAAGGTGTTTACCAAGATAAATTTTTCAAACGATTTTCATTTGTCTTCTTGACTCAATGTTTAATTTTTAAAAATACGTTAAATTGAAATTTTATTTTCTAGAACCAGAATTTGAGTTTTGTCAAACTAAGTTTACCTTAAGAGGTTGCTGGAAATTTATACACTCTTAGTCAACTCAGTTTTACTCAATACGGAGTAGCTGGAAATATTTACGTAAATTTCTAGTATATGCGATCATAGCTAACCAAATAGTGACAATGTTGTGTATTTATCTGTATAAAAAAAAGTTTTACCAGCTATCTATGTATCTTAACACTTATAATGTACCATTGGTAGTAAATTATTCATTGATTCAATTCCCAGTTGGAAAATCATAATTATACTTATTTGAGCTGACATACGACATCCTATTCATATTAGAAATGGAAAATTAATATCAATTTTTACATATTTTAAATAATTACATTTTTTATTTCTTCTATAATTTTCAGATCCTCTGGAATTATTTTTGTTGATACAAATCCACGTCCACCATACGCTTTAGGATAAAAATTTTAGTATAAAATAATTAAAAGTGAAATGAAAATTTTGTTTTATTAATAATATGACATTGAACTGTAGTTTTTTTTTTGTATAAATGTAATCAAAATTATTAAAGAAAAAAAAAAAAAATTATATTAATGAAAGTCAATTAGAACTTATTGGGATGTTTTGTGCAATAAATTAAATTGTATTAATTAACAATAAAAATGCAGAGTCAAGTTCATCCAATTTTTTTATGTTTTAAAATTTTAATTTAAATGTTAATTGCGGTCATCAGCGTATACATTTTTTTATTCATTGTGGTTGCATTATTAGCAAATTTAAATAAATATATGTATGTTATTTCTACGAGTATAACAGACATACCATTTAAGTGAATTATCCATTGTTAAACACTTTTTGCACTCATCAATGATCGAAATGGTCTATAAATAATAATGTTTTATAACTTTACTAGTATATGAGTATACATTTATTATTATAAATTACAAGAAATTCGGTTAATTTTGATAAATTATCACGTAAATTGTACCGTAAAGTGAGGAATATTTAATTAATAGTATTCGTATTGTTTTTTTTTTTTACAAAAATGTTATCATTTGATTACGCGTTCAGAATTTAGATTAATTTTATTTATTTTTTCTTTTTATTTAATTATGTTTGAAACATCATTACTATAACATGAATGATCTTCCATTCAATAATAACAAAAAAAAATATTCGATCATTCATCATAATAATTGATTAGGTTGTAAGCGAACAGTGAAAGAAGTACATTGCATGTTTGTGATATATGCAAATATATTTGGTGTAATGAAAATTTGTAATAAATTTGAATCAATTAAAATTAAGTAGTTCAAAAGGTCATAAATATCAATGATTATATCACTAACAAAAATAATGTGTTAGAATCGGTTATAGTTGATGTGTTAATTTAAGTATTGAATTCAAATAGTTAAGGAACGCTCACCCAATTGCCAATTGACAATTGTAAGCGAACAGAGAAAGAAGTACATTGCATGTTTGTGATATATGCAAATATATTTGGTGTAATGAAAATTTGTAATAAATTT
>JANSTX010037853.1:0-13197 GCA_027564355.1 Penthetria funebris | reverse complement strand
TCATTTTCATACTTATTAGATTAACTATTATATAATTATAGAATTAAATAAAAATTAATCTACCGAAAATGTAAATTTAGGAAAATTAATTTCACATTCTTTAAATTAGTACTAAAAAGATTTATTAGTTTAAATAATATTAAATAAAGTAAATATTATATATTTTTAGTGCCTATATACAAAATTAATATTATTTTTTTTTTCTATTCATTAATTAGAAATTTTTTAAAAATTTATGGCTTTAAGATTAAATTTAAAATTTGAATACATAAAATATATAAAAATAATTAATAATAAATATATAGACAATATTTTAATTAGTTGAAATTTTAATTAATAGAAGTAAAGACACATTACTACAATAATTCTCCAACTACAACAATGCATTATTAATACAGGTTTTAATATATGTTTCTAGATGCATCTTTATATTTAATTTATTAAAATTTTGTGTCTACACTAATTGATGCTATTTTCTTTTAAATAATGTTTTTAATTCGTCGTTTATGTCCATGATTTATAAAAATAATTTATAAAAATCATTTTTGAATTATAAACATAAATTCAAATGAATATGTTATATATATATATATATTTATATATATATAAATTAGCATTCCATATTGTTTGTGTATATGCTAATCTTAATATCAAATATTTCATAAACAGAAAAAATTAAATTAATAATTGTATTATGTTTTCAAAAATGAATGCATAACAATAATTATTTTACGGGTATGTATTTTATAAAATAAAAATTCTTAGTATCATCATCATTGACAATATAACCAATTTCCTTTATACAATATAAATATGTACTATTTTTCAGGTAACGTATTATGATATCGTTTGATATGATTAAATAGAGCACCATTTGTATTAAATTGTTTATTACAAGGTTGACAACATAAATGTTGTCCACATTCACGTCGTTTATGAAATGAATACATACCTTTGCTTTTATAGCTTTTACCACATTTACAATAAAACCTATCAGTAACAGATGAATCATGATTTAAATTTGTTAAACCTCCAGGATATCCATAATTTGTTATTGATTTTATAATAAAATCTTTATTATTCACAATTAATGATCTATTAACATTATTTTGCATTAACATTGAATGTGGTGAAAAATCATCTTTAATTAATGTACTATTAAACCATTCCACTGAAAATATAAAAGCAAATATTAGTATATGTGTTTTTTGTTAGTTTTGAAAAAAAAAAAAAAACCAAAATCTTTTTGATTTTAAAAATAATAAAATTAATGTAGCTGAACGATATTATTGTAAATTAAATAATAAATAAAATATTACACAGTTTAGTATTAATAGTATTAATATATCTTATAAATTAAAAAATATATAACAGAATATAAGTATTAAAAAATGTTGTTAATATTTTTTTTAATTTTAGTAATAAAAACAGACGACACTTTTATATTAATGTATCATATTAACTCTTGAAACTTCAGTCAAGAAAATAGAATATTAAAAAATTAAGTAAACTAATAAAACTAAATTATTAACGTAACTAAAATCGAAAAAAAATGAATAATTAAAAACATTTTATAAAACCAATATTTTTATTAAAAATAAAAAAAAATTAAAAAATTGTTGCCAGAAAATGTATATATTTAATTCAAAACAATATCTTTTTTAAAAAAAATATCCCAATTCTATTTAATGAATTCTTTTCATGTGACTATGTAGGGCACCATTTGAAAAGAAATTTGCAGGACATAATTTGCACTTTAATACTTTACCACATTCGTTATTCATGTGAAATGTCAATGTGTGTTTAAATTTATAACTTTTACCACATTTGCAAGAGAATTTTGTTACTCTTTTTTCATAATTTTGTAATAATAATTTATTATCATCTATTGTATTTTCACGGGGGACTTGTATTGCATCTGAAATACTGCCAATTCCATTACGAAAAACCATTACAGATTTGACTGGTAATGAAGTGGTCATATTATTAGGTATACATTTCCTCATCCAATCATTGTAAAACGTAACATCAGCTGAAATTTAAAATAAAAAAAAAAAAAACAAAAATTAATTATAATTTGTTTGAAATTTTTACAACAATTTGGTGTTTTTGCTGGAAATGATATTTAAATTTCTCAAATTATTTATTTCTATATAGAAATAATAATTGTTTTGATGATTTTTATTTCACTTATGACTTCGAGTATATATAATCGAAAATTAAAAACAGGTATAAACCTGTTTTTAATTTTCGATTATATATAAAAACTATTTTCTTTAATTGTATTACAATTAAATTTTGAATAAAGAAACTAATTTTTTGAACAGAAAAATGTTTCCAATGAAAAAAACCTATTTTTACCGTTGGTATTTTAAGTTACAAAATTATTGTTTTAATATAAAAATAGTTTCTTTTTTTCTGATTTCAAAATATTTAGTTTTATTTTACTCACTGAAACATAAGTTTCTAAAATCAAGTTTTTTAAGTAGCCTGTCTTTTGAATCAAATTTTTAGTAGTTACAAATGGGCATGTTTGATATGATCGAATTAATTTTCAACTAAATTTCAATATAAAACTATGCTTATTATAAATTTATTTTTATTTTGCTTCTTGTGGAACTTAATTTTAACTTTTTACCACATCGCAGGCAAATAAATGTTCCACGTTTTTATTTTTTAAAATCATCGATTATATACTGCATCCTTGCATTATATAGTGCAATTTTTTTTAAAAACATTATTATAATAATTACAATGCATATTCTCAACACATTCATGATAAATCTGATGAAATTTAAACAAATTTTAAAGAATTATCCCATAAACAAAGAAAATTTTTATTCCTTATTTGACAGAAGCTTCTTCTTTTTTAACATTTTCTAAATCAGATTCATTTTTATCAATCTGTAGCAATTGATCATTTAATCGATTTAAATACGATGAAGTAGCAGCTAATATATATTATGAAAAATATTAGGAAAAAAATAAATTCTTAATCGTAACAATTAAAACACTTTTTCACGTTATAAAAATTAAAATAAAACAAAATCTGTAATAGAAATGATTTCATAATATTTAAAAAATAGTTTTTCTCGATATAAATACAAAAATATTTTATTAAAATAGGTAATAGTAATTAGTATAGTTTAGGGCTTTACGAATCTAGAACAGATGTTTACTGGCTACCAGTACGTTAATGTACTCTGTCCACTTGTCAATTTATTGCGTCTTATTTAAGATCAAACATACATTAATAAATTGAATTGGACATTCTGTTCTGTAGAACTTTCCAATCAGTTGTCGTATCAGACGATATGTTTCCCGATCACGTTATTCAAATGCAATAACATAATCATTTATGGGTAAATTTGTAAAATTTGTGTAAAAAAATAATCCACAAATTTATCTATTTATTTTATTTATTGATTTTATTTCATTGATTATATAAAGAAAATTATAAAAAAACATTTACATAAAACTTAAAATTGCATAATTTTCAAAGCATACTTTTTAAAATCATAATGTGACTTTCACAAAATTTATTTCAATTTAAAAGTAACAAATTGTTTTTTAAACAAGAGAAACGTATAATTGGCTTCGCCAATTATTGTAGACCCTGCAAATAGTTCATTGGAACTTCACTCACAGGGATATTCAGATAAGTTTTTTCAAATCAATTTGAAAATATTTAAGGAAAAAATATAATTTTTTATTGACACCAAAAAATTGTGTTCCTATTTTGGTCATTCGATTGACTGATGATGAATTTAAATGAACATTTTGTCTATCAAAACAAACAAATGTTTGAGGAAATCCAGAATTCGCTTAAAATAAGAATCTAACAAAATTGATAAATAAATTTTAATCTATCATTTACATTCAACAATAATAAATACATTTTCTTTGAAATAATGTACATTATTTTAAAACGCCAATTTTAGGTATATTTTACATATTGACATTTTATTTTAGTTCCGTTTAAATCCTGCCAAAAAAATTGGCTTTAACTCATCTGGATGATATTTTCTGGTATGACAGTAAATAGCACCATATGTATTAAATTTTATACCACAAGGTAAACAATGCAAATCTTTACCACATTCTCGTTTCTGATGGAAATTTAAAAATTTCAGTAACTTATAAGATTTACCACATTCGCATTGAAAATTGTTTGTTTTTGTTGAAGGCAACAACGTATGCTTAATTTTTCTATTTCTATGCATTTGCTTAATATGAAAATATAGTTCTCCATTTGTATTAAATTTTTTATTACAATCAGGGCATCGCAAATCTTTAACACATCCTCGATTTCTATGATTTTCGTACCATCTTTTCAATCCAAAACGTTTACCACAACGACATAGAAATTGATTATTATTCAATTTACGTGATGTGTTATCAATAATTGTTGTAGATTGTTTATATTTATTAATTTTTAACAATGACTCCTCTGACACTTCAATATTGTGCCAATTAGAATTCTTTGAGCATATTTGCATGTCTGAAAAAAAAATTATAAAATAACAGAATTATGTACAATAGATTTTTTTTTTTTAAATTTAAATATTAATAAACATACTTGAAACACTATATTACTAGATAAATTTACTAAACGAAGATTTTAATCGTATATTATAAAAAAGTCAATTTTGGATCTGGAAATGAAAAATTGACACATCTTAATAATAACACTCATTATTATAGGCAATTGAAAGCGCTTATAAGGTACAAAAAATGGTAAAGAAGATTTAAATTGAAAGTTTTGAATATGCCTTGTTGTTTACTCAAATGCTTTAAGTTTTAGTGTAAGCTTTAGTGAGCGTTGGTAAAAGTTTCATAGAGCCTAATGAAAAGTTTTAATCACAATCTTTAAAAAACTTCATCAACATCGTCTATATTTTAACGTTTAAAATCACAAACAATTTTATCAAAAGCTTTATAAAATATCGTCGAATATTTTGAAAAACTTCATAAGCATTTAAACAGTTTTAATTAACTAATGGCAACCTTGATTACACATTCTCGACAGCCTATATAGCCACTATGTACGGTGTACTCTCGTAAATATTCCATTTTATTAAATTATTTCTAGAAATATCTAAAATATGGTATCCATAAAAGCATTCATAAAATTAATAGAAAAAAAAATACACTTTAAATTTGTTTAATTTTTTCTTTTATTTTATAAAATACATTGGTTTTACTATTTCAAATTAATAATTTATTAAAACTTTAAAAATGTATTATATTTGTTAAAAACAACAAAAAAAATTGTTTTACAACGAACTAATAAAGTGTTATTCCATTGTAATTGTCAATATCGTTTATAATACACAACAATCCGACAATCATAAAATAGGAAAAATTAATCGAAATTTATTTATTTTTTTATTTAACGTAATTTTTATTAAATTATCACATATTCAAACCTCATATCAAAGGCACAAATGAACTAATACAGTTATTGGTAATAACTAAATGTTGTTTTCTTTGACATTTCAAATAAGTAAAATAAAATAAGACTATTATGAAAATGTACATTAACTCTTCTCATCGAAATATGATCACGATATTGTAATCATTAATGTTGTTCAAGAATTTCATCAGTTTGAACTTTATAATACTTTGATGAATATAGCCCTTTATTTATATAAAAAATCTGGATTATGTAAATAATAAAAGATTCTCGAAATTGTATGTTTATTAATTAATTTTTAATTGTGAACTCATTACCAAGTCATGTAAAGCGACCTCAGTTCAAACTTTTCATTTATTCTATTTTTTTTTTTTTTGTTTTTTTTTCTAATTTTAAGTTTTCCTTGCACCCGCTAGAGGGTTAAGGTTAAGTACGCTGATGAGTTCTAAAAAGAACCTATTTGATATGTTTAAATTAATTGTTATAGATTCAAATATAATAGCTCACTAATATTACAGCATGAAACTAGATAGGTACGATAACCGCTAACATAGAGATTTTAGTAGAATAGTAATGTAATGTAAAGATTTGAGTGTGTCAATCAATATTCCTATATTTTTGTCTAAAATACAATAAAATATTAAATCTAAATATGAGCGTGTCTACACATACAGATATTCCTTTGAAAATGATTTTTATTTCAAAAAATATTAATTCGTTTATTTAATTTTATATTTTCCAGATATCATCCACTTTGTACTATGTATCTTTAATGCTGTACTTGGGCTATTGCTTACAATGATCTCGGGTGATCAGAAAAAAATAAAAAACTGAATAATGGCAACACGCCCTTGACTCAGAAGACCTGCGAACTCGAAAATTAATTTGATTTAGTTGCCAAAATATGTACATATCATTTGTTATTTATGACTCTATACACTCCTCGCTACATATAAAAAGCTAGCATTTTTTTTTTTTTCTGTGTATGAAATACGATTTAACAACTCTATTTACTAAATAATAGTTCGTACCCTTTATTTGATACCATTTATACACATTAAACATTTCACCCCTAAAAAGACTTCTAATTTTTTTTAAATTATCAATTTAAAAGACAATATGTTATTGTTCAAAATACTAAAATGTATGAATAATTAGTTCCAGAATATGTTTTCGGTAACCCGTTTATGTCTTTTTCTATATGATTATGAAAAGCACCATATGATGTTAATAATTTCCCAATACATTGAAGACATACAAATGTTTTTCCACATTCTCTATTTTTATGAAATTTAAATCTGTGAAAATCTTTATAGTTTTTGCCACATTTACAATAAAAACGATTAAGAGATGATGTCAATTCTGATGCTGCTGATGATGATAATGTTGGTAATTTAGTATTATGTTTATTGTCACATTTTTTTCCAGTGTATATGATATGGGAGTGATATGTGCGTGTTAGGACATAAAGGATAATCATCATTTTTGCAATCATTTTCACTAATATCAGTTTCATTAATTTTTGACAATATTGTTAATTGTGATTTAAAATTTTTATGACGCCAGTTTTTAATAATATAACCTGAAAAAAAAAAAAGAAAATAATTAAAATTTTGTTTTCAATAATTCGAAAACGGATTTAAATTCTTGACATAAGATAATGAAGATAATTAGCACATATGAACCCAAATAATTAATTTTTAATTTATTTGAAAACCGCATATTTGTAAAACTGTCAGTAGAACTATGATATTAAAAGACACGTCTAATTGATGTTTTATACCAAAGAACGAATTAAAACTTATCTTGTATAAATTAGTTGTAAAAAAATACTTATTATCAGATGAATTAATTAGTAAATTTAATTTCATTTTTTCTTTAAGATAGTAATTAATTTAGTTAACTATATTACAATGTTTAAGGATCTTTAGCTAAAGCTAAATATTGCTTTATGAAAAATATGATAAGCAGTCTAACCAATTTTTGTCGATAGTTTTTGAATGAACTTAGTATTAACGTAGATAAGTAGTGTGTATATATTTTCATGAATACTTTTCGTGACAATTTTAGACCTACTAAAAATACTAATTTAGAGTTCAAATACTAATTTAGAGTTTTATTAAATTATTAATAAAAATATTTAGCCGAAACGTGTTAAATTAAATATTAAAATTAAATACATACCTTAAATCTAAATTTACTTTCATTTTATTTATTAAATTTGTTTTATATTTATTTTAAATAAATAGTTTATTATAATTTTATTAAAAACAGAAAAAAATAATAGAAGATAAAAACTCATTTTACAATGAAATATAAGTGTTCATCTGGAAATACAAATATCCATTAATCTCATAAACTAAGAAAAATAATTAATTTGAATTAAAATAATAATTCCAATTGAGATGCATTACTTAGAAAATCACAATCAATTAAAATATTATCAAATCTGGTATTGCAACTTTTCTGTTAGTCTCTATTATTTTTGAGACCCCTATTAAATTGTCACAAATACAATTTTTATATCAAAAGCATGTATACATTTTTTATCGTTAACCAACAAAATCCGTGCCTTAGTGATAATATTGTCTCAAAATATATTAAATTTAATTAAAAGTATGCGTAATTCATTGCCATTGCCGACTAAATAATGCATTCAATATTTACAAATATGCATAATTTACTGTTAAAGTTTAGCTTAATACAATGAATAAACAATTGGTTTCAATTCTCGGTAATATCAAGACCAATTTTGTAAACTTTAGATCTGCGGAATGTGAGTTCGTCAAGTTTATTGTGTTGTAATGTCTAGCGAATGAATCCACATTTTTGCCACTCACATATTCTATATATCTGATAGCACATAACTAATTATCTATAATTATGATTATAATGAATACTTAAGGTACGGCTTCTATGTTCCGTAAACTAAAACTGAAACTAAAACTAAATCGAACATGTACATTTTAATGTAAGTGGCTTGTATCATACTGAAACTAAAACGTAAAACGGATCCGAAAAAAGTTTAATGAGAAAGTTCTATATTTTTAGTTTACGGATGTCAAAATAATTTCGATTGAGGTTATCAATTTGTTTTGTTGTCATTGTAATTTTAAATATATGTGAGGAAGAGGAGATTTTAATTGACTTTGTATAATTTCTATAAATATTGTGTTTATGAATTTCCATAAAAAATTACTATAGAAGCCACCTCACCGAAAACTAAAACTAAAACTAAAATTAAAACGGACAAGAATACGGATTCCGATTTAGTTTTAGTTTACAGAACATAGAAGCAGTACCTTTACTCGATTAGATAGACACATAGTTTTGTGCATCCTGGCTAAGTACTAAACGGGTTTCTTTGCTTGACACCGTCATCTACCGTAACCTTTTGCCACCGCAGATGTTTGATGCATTTACTCAGAAAATATGAATTAGCTAAATGTAAATTTATTTACCAGTACGATAGTATATAATCTGCGTGTTTATTATTATCTTTACTATTTATTTACATTATAGTATTTATAGTATACTGGCAGGTTAATAAAATTACATTTAGCAAATACACATTATGAACGTAAATACATCAAAAATCTTAGGCGTTAAAAAGTCACAATCGATGGCGCTGCTAAGCACATGTTTAGTATTTAGCCGGGATGCACACTAATATGTGTCTATACTCACTCGATTGCTTTATTTAATACGATTGTATAAGGTGTAAATGAATATATGCTTGCAATATTAAATTAATATAAACATTAAAATTTTACGAATAAAAAAATTGAAAAGTAAATTTATATAACAATATGTATATTCTTTTAGTATTTTTGTAATATGATTGCTCTTAATGATAATTCAAATAAAATTGGGTCTGTGCGTCAAATAAGTTACCTCTTGAAATAAATACAGAATCAAGAGATTAATGGTGTCATACACAAATATTTTATTCAAACATAAATGCTGGAATTTACGAAATACAACTGGTCAAAAATACAATCACAATACGCAGATGATGTCAGTTTAAAATTTTCATTTCTTCTCTTTTTTTTATAATTTAAGTTCAATGTGATGGTGTCACATCACTTCCCACTTTTCTTCCACCATTTCAAAAAACAAGAGCAATTCAAATCTAAGGGTGTCTGCAGGGACTGCAGATATTTCTTTAAAAGAATATTTTATCATAAAAATGGATTCGAAACTTATTTTGTGGAATTTCTCATGTGAATGTCCTAATTTTGCAGTTTACATGAGTGAAAATCTATGTTATAATATATCATTTTGTTAATCATTTAACACGCCATCTCGTCTTTGTTAGCAAGCTAACGGGATAGAGAATATACTATTGTTCAAAATCCTGAAATGTATTATTTATATCAAAATTAACCCGTGTAATTAGGGTTGAAAAATAATTGATAAATAATTTCAATTTGTAAAATGTACAATACACAATGCACATTTCTGTTATATTACTACTATTGTTAAATATTTACGCCCTGGGAACATAGTTCCAAGGGTCTATTTGATTCCGTTCATGTAACACCAAGAAATAAACATCTCAGGAAAAAAAAAAATTAGACAAAAGTTCTTATAATTGAAAAGAAAGTTGATTCGAGTATGTTCGTCCGTCCGTCTGTGTGCACCATAATTTGAGAATGCTTCGAGATATCACAATGAAATCTCGCACATGTCACTTTTATCTGATTTGTGAGGCTTAGTTCGAAGATGAGGAGAATTGGAGTACCTCCCATACAAACTTTTTACTCCTTTAAGATTATAATTGTTTGTATAATACAGACTTTAAATTTTATATATATAACTGATATTATAATTGAAAAAATGTGTGGGAGTATAAGTTTAATCGGATAACTCCATGTATATTGTGCACGATAACTTGAGATTGCATTGACATATCGTCATAAAATTATGCATGTGTCACTTTTATCGGATTTCTGAGCCTAACTTCGAAGATGAGGAAAATTGGAGTACTCCTTCAAGTACCTCCCATACAAACTTTTTACTCCTTTTAGATTAAAATTGGTTGGATAATATGAAAGACAATATAAGAGAATACTTTGAGCTATAGCAATAAAATTTTGCATTTGTCACTTTTATCTAATTTGTGAACCTAACTTCGAAAATGAGGAAAATTGGAGTACTCCTTCTAGTACCTCCTATACAAACTTTCAAGGATTAATATAATTATGTTATATATAATTATATTGTTCTCTTGTACTATATACCTAATAAGCGGCTAACAAACTTTCAAGGGTCTTTTGTATTTGATATCATTTGTGTATCGTCTTGAAGGAATAATCGTTATTATAATTAAAATATATGAAAATGTTAACTTGATCAGATAACTTCCTAGCGTACCTCACACGTATAATTTTTACTCCTTACTGAATAAAATAAGTTATATGATAGTAACATTCGCTAATTTAAACGAACATTCTAGGTACGAGAGATCAACTATTTTGCAATTCTCTTTAATGAATATTTATACATTATATTGTGATCCGTTAAACAATTTCCAGGGCCTACAATAATTGGTAACTAATTATATGTTTCTCTTGTTTATATTTATTTGTTTTAGTTTTTAAAAAAATTAAAAATAAATGTGTAGTTATTAACAACTGAGACGAATTTAAAAGGTCGAAATGATAATTTATGATCGGTTCATTTTATTAAATATTATTAATTAATTATAATTTTAATTACTATACGATATTAAATGTAATGCCATCTATGCACACATGTCGTATACAGGTTATGAGTTATGACTATGATGATGATGATGATGATGATGATAATATAATGTAGTTCACAATTAGTTAGTTGTATAATGTAAAACATTTTCTACTATCTCTTTGGCATTCCTTTTATGTTTTTGATTATGAAAATGGAATGCATCATATGATGTAAATAATTTTCCATTACATTGTTGGCATACAAATGTTATTCCACATTCTCTATTTTTATGGAATTTCAATTTTTTAAATTCTTTATAGCTTTTACCACATTCACAAAAAAATCGTTTAACAAATGGTTTAATATCGGTACATGTTGTCAATGATGATGACGGCAATTTAGTATATTGCTTATAGTCACAAATTATTTTCTGTGCTGAATAATCATTAGCATTTTTACAATCATGTCCACTAATATCAGTTACATGAAACATTGTTGCTAATTGTGAATTCAAATTTTGGTGACACCAGTTTTCTAAAATATTATCTGTAAAAATTCCAAAAAAAAAAATAAAATAAAATAAAATAATTAGAATTTTGTTTCTTATTATAATCCAAAAATGAATTTAAATTATTGTAAACTTAAATTATAATATTTTTTATGCAAATGAAATGATATTACATTTTACCAAATTCTGTTCGAGTCTGATAATATGACAAACGGTAGAAAGCAACAATATTAAAAACAATATTCTAATCAGAAATGACATAATTTAAAGAACATCGATAATTGGTATAAACAGTGTTTTTAAGCTATCTGAACGTCTACACTAGAGTCACACAGAACCGTCATATAAACATTTAATTAAAAATCAAACATATAAATATAGGTATAATAAGATAATTCAAAACTGAATCGTGTATTTCAAAATATCAATTATAAGAACTTTAGCAATATTATGTCTAATATCCAAAACTGTTGTCCTAATTTTGGATATCATAGATAAAATAAAGTTAAGAAAACTATTGATATTTTTTTTTGTTTTTGTCTATATTTTTATTATACAAAAAATATACTAATTAATATTAATTAGTTTTTAATTTTGAAACATTTTTTACCATGCCTACTAAATGCACCACTTGAACTAAATGTTTTTTATACAATATTTACATGCTAATTTTTGACCACATTCCCTCCTCATATGATATTTTAATCTACTTTCAGATTTATAATTTCTACCACAAATACAATAATGTCGTGTTTCTGATTGATCATTTTTACAATCTCCATCAAATTATTTGCTTACAACTTTTATATCATTTTGTGATGGAATCCAATTATCAATTGAAATAAAATTTAGAAATAAAAAGAAAAACGCTAATTAATTATGTACATATTTTTTTATATAGCAAAAAATATACCATTAGTAGTGTAATTGTAGAATTATTGTTAAAATATTCACATATTATAATTAATCCTTAACAGGCGATTAATTAACAACACCATTCTTCAATCATCTAAGAAATTATAAAGTTAGTTCACAAGCAAAATGCTTTGTTTGTTTATAGGTACATTTGAAAGCACCAGAAAACTTTTTTATTGTGAATTTGTTGAAAATTAACATAACGGTTTATGGGTTTATGAAGCTTTCTGTTGCTTAAAAGACGCAAATACAAAAAACATTTTTATGGTAATTTATAGAAGGAACTATAAAACTCTAAAAAATAGCGTTGAAAACAATAAAAATAAAAAAAAAAATTGATTTGAAATTTATTTTATTTTATCAAACAATTATTAAATAACTTTAATTTGTTAATAGCATAATTAATTTGTTTTAAACAGTAACGATGTGCTAACCAAACAAAATATAAAGTTTAATTCAATGAAAAAACGTAAATGTAACTAACAAAATATTAAAACTCTTGTACATATTTGAATTGAAATACTCGTCTTTGCGGTATCGTTAATTGTAAAGTAATTTTTCGGTGGTATTTTTTTGTGCTCCTTCTTTTAAAACTAAACTATTTTCAACTGTTATTTGAATATAAACTAAAGTGTAAAAATTATTAATACGAAAAATCAATGTAATA
>JANSTX010037842.1:0-13199 GCA_027564355.1 Penthetria funebris | reverse complement strand
TACAAACTTAAAATTTTACATATATAATTGATATTATAATTGAAAGAATGTGTGGGAGTATAAGCTTTATCGGATTAATCCTTGGAGTACCTCCAATTTATATTGTGTACGATAACTTGAGATTGCTTTGACATATCGCCATGAAATTATGTACTTGCCATTTTTAAATAATTATTTTAAAAAAATAATTATTTTTTATATCGAAATGAACCGATATGTGGTCTCAAGGCAACGACACAAGTATTCTCACGATAATACATATCGCCTGATACTAAATCAAAAAGAAAAAAAAATTATTTGCAAATGTCCTCTAATATATGTAACAAGTCATATCCTAAACATTTTTTCCTATTTGAACTTCGGAATAGCGCAATCAGTACAGACACACTTTCACACAAAACGTTAAATTTCAAGAGTTGAAAAGATATTGGCTACTATATATTTAATCAAGCTGATACACTTTAGATAAAGTTTCATTATAGATGATTATTATTTGCATGTAATATGAGACGATTTGCATACCAAATTCAATAACAACTTCATACTTCTGTTTTTGTTGTGAAATCATAAAATCGTGATTATTTCATGAAAATCCTTGACAATGAAAAACAAAAGGATTACATATTGCTGCTATAATTGCCATGGCATTCACCAAAATATCATATTTATAACTAATTTACCATATTATGTATATGATTACATGTCACTCAACAAAAAAAACTAAAAACCACTTAATCCTAACAATTACGTTCGTATATTAAAACAAAAGTTATTTAAATATTGGATAGATTATCATATCCATTATTGTATAATTGTTCATTTTAACGCGCTTAATGCAAATAAATATACAAAATAGAATTTATTGTAAAGTTTAACTAATGTGAAAATTGCACTTCAGTAATTATATTCAATTACGTCAATATGTGTCACCATTATCATTATCATACTCTCGTATATATACTGTAATGAACACGTCACACTATTCATATGCGAATATTATGCAATAAATAGCAAATGCAAATAATAGAATATACAATGCATATAATGTTACAAGATACGAAATTAATTGTTGATGAAATTTTGTCATGCATTTATTCAACAAAATGCACGGAAATAAGTCCAGGGTTTGTTATATAATACAAATTAGAGGTATTAATTATCATGAATATGCAACGATTAGGTATAAAACATAAAGTTTTGATTGCACAAAGATCAATAGAATATGGGAAAATGTATAATAATAAGTAACATTCAAACTATAAATACCTACGAGTATTGCATGCATAATTTAAGAACATTTGACTATATAAATTCGATAACTTCTTCATACTTTAAACATTCCTCTCACAAGATAACTATGGAATTCAACAAATGATCATCGATTTTATTGTAACTTGTAACATAATTGACTTCAGGTAAATCATAATATAACATATATAAGTTCAACTAACTAGTAACAGAACGCTATACTCTATTCTCGAACTATCATGTTGTTCCATCCAATTGTTCTATTTTATTTCATATCAAAGAACCATCTCTGGATTTTAGTCTGTTGTTTTATTTAGAAGCACTATTCGGTAATTTTATATCAACCTTTCACATCATCATATTAATCACATAATTCAATTGATGCAAACAGTACTCCTGTTTAAATGTTCCATTTAAATCTGTTAAAATAAACAGAAGAGAAGGAATGAATTGTTATTTTAGATGTCGTATAATTTTCAGCGAGAAAATTCCACACGTACCTGATACGATCAATCTAGTATTTATTAAGAATATCCAAATATTACGTAGAATGCAGTAAATTTATACAAATTCTGCAATAATATACAATAATCTGTAAATTATTGCAGGATATGATGAATAAAATATCCGGTATTGTACAGATAATTATTATATAATATTGAATATTGTCAATATGTTTATTACCATGAAATTTAATATTAACATTCAGTAATATGTCATTATGTATTAGATTTGCATATTGTCAATATGTACAATTATCTCTCCTAATATCAATCACTAAATAGATACAAACTTTAATTACAAACAATACTGTAAATCATAATTAATAATATCCAAATAATAAAACATAAATTATTCTTGGGGTGTCATATACAAACTAAACAACAGCCCTTAAAAATAAATATTTAATATTTATTTTAAATTATTTATTCATTAGATCATAGTTCTTGTTCATAACCAATTTCAAATCGATTAATAACCATATAGTCAACATGAAAATTTACAAACATAGTCAGACAAGAGGAATAGTGTTATGTAACTGAATGTGTAGGAAAAATTGATAAATTTCATTAACGCAAAATATATCAAATAAATAGACTGATAAAAGGAATATATTCATTGAATAGGACCTATACGAAATAGTAGAAAACCATTTCCTTGTGAAGTTTAATAGCTTTAATCGTATATTATAACTAAATTAAATTCAGAATATATGAAAGGATGAGCATGTAACTAATAAAATTAAAACTGGTACACAAATCCGAGAACTTAGGCGACTTGATTCCCTCTCTATGCATTTTCGAAGTAAAAAATGTACTAACTCACAATACACGAGATCAACAATCATTTAATGTTAAATCGTTCATGTGGATTGCAAGATCGTCAAATACACATTGTTTAAGTATTGAGTTCATAAAGCCTGTAATTTGCATCTGAATTTTTCTTAACACAATTCTTTAGATTCTCGTAAAAATGCCTTCGACAATTGATAATATATATTATGTTAGCCAGCGAGCATACAATTGAAAAATACGATATTTAATGGGAGCCAACAAACTAGAATAATTAACATCTAATTTTCTAGATCAGGTTCTAACCATCTGAGCTAATAAAGATAATAAAAGTCACAATATTGTAGACTATTTTGAAAGTATGAAAGATATCAAATATTTAATATAAGACAAATTTAAATAAATGTTAAGGTGTTCTAGTCGTACAAGACAGTTCTATCGACGTGAATTTATTTATTTTTTTTAATAAACAAATATAATTATTTTTACTAATTAAAGTGTAACAAAATTATTAACTTTATTATTGACCATAAAATGTGTATTATAAGAAGCCTTTGATAACAAATGTCACCATTTAGGTTGTTATGTATTAAATGCAATCGTCTCTATTGATTTAGTTTAACCGCTGGATAAATTCAGATCATTGTCCATAATTTTGCTGTGGGCATTTTTTGGAAGCTCCTTTTAAATCAGTAAATAATAACCTTGTGCATGGTAGTATACATACTTGTATAATATTTGCTACTCAGTTACTAGTTAGGGTTTCATTTTAATATTCATTTGCATATTCGTTTGCTCCTATTTTCCTATAAAATGAATATGGAACCACATATGCTACTATTACAGAACTATATGATTATAGTAGCCAGATGGTAAATAGAAATAAAAACTACAACTACGAGTGAATTACATAACTATAGGATTTGATAATTCCACAAATTGCTATGGATTTCATATGAATTATATAGTCGTATAATATTGCAGTTATATTTGAAGATATATGTTATCTTTATAAACATATATAAAACATAAACGATATAATATGGCTCTTTTATGTCATTCCACTGGCGTGATATATTCAAAACTTTGTGCAAATATCAAATTCATTTATAGAGTTTAGCTAAATATGTATATAGAGTAGTATACGAGCAAGTACTGACTGAATCCTGGTAAATAAACAAAAGCAAATAAATCAAATGATATAGCAATGTTGAACTGCAAATACAAGCACAAACTTAAAAGTAGAAATATAAAAATTTCTATGATATGCAAATCCGTATAAATAAATGTATAAGTTCTTCTGGCCAATCGGCAAATGTATATATGTTTTAGTCAACGATTAAATAAAATGTGTGAATATAAGCTACAAGCCATTTTCTTATGCAACCAATTACCAACTGATCTACAAATATATTAGGCATCAAGTTCACAACTGGAACTGTTATACGAATAGTAAACTTTTGTTTGTGCCACTATTAACCGCCGTAATTCTGTAGTATGTTGAGGTTCAGACTCATCGAGAAGAGATTTATATATGCGATTGAAAATCAATGTAACTGCTTATATTTTGTAATTTGAATATCTAGTTATTTTACAGGTCAATATGTGCAATGTTGAACTATTTCACTAAATTCAATTCATTTTAAAAAATCACGAGTTAATAAATGATGTTTGGATTGAATGTATAGTGGATCATACTTTGTCGCTTTCATTAGTGAAAACGAAATACATGGTTTCAGCCAAAAAATTTGCAAAAGACTTATGCTACAGTTTCGTTAGTAATTTATGAGTCAGTGCCGAACTACAGCCTCGATTTACATAAAATATAGATAAGTATTTCAGTAATTTGGCCCTGTAATTCGTACCTTTATTCATAAGAATAATAATGCAACTTTATATATTAATATTATACTATGCTCGTACAATTATTAGAATTTAATATGCTCTGATAACTGCAATTTCCTTCGAAAGTTTACCAATAATTTAGAAACTGTTCTCGAATTAGAACAAAAACTTTGCTATTCAATAAATATTGGTCAAAAAGTTTAATAATATTATAGAATTTATGTTAACATAAAACAATATAATTTAACTTATTGATTTTATGGCAAAGAAAATTGTATTCAATAATATTTAATTTTCATCACTTAGCCATAGGCAACTATGAAATTCAAGAATGTATGAACAGTAAGGACAGATCAGCACTAAAGCACTTCTTGAATGATAATTTTGTTTGTATGGAAAATGTTGTGACTTGTATAATATTAGTATCAGATACAACCAATATGTGATAATAAAATATACTCGATTGATTGTGGCATCATCAGGATAAGAGAAGATCTATCTTAACACAATATAGCGAAGACCATGCCATTAGCGAAAGTGCTTTCATTCGTTACGTGCAAAGGGGTCGCAGTTAAGGTGTTAGTCATATATAGTGGACAAATGTGGATTTATTGAATTTAAAACTAAAATGCTGGTACTACATTGAATGAAATAGTAAAATAAATGTTTGACCTCGGTGTACAACCTCTTTACTAGTGCTAAAAGTTCTATATCATTGAGTATTATTTTTTTGCATGCTACTTCCTCCTCACTCAAGTTTTCACTACTTAATTGAATATTCAATGCAATTTTTAAAAATTGTTTCCACATTAAAAATGGAATGCATACATACTAGTTGTATAAATTTATATGCAATAACTACAGATGGCTGCTATATTATGTTTTCCTTTATAAATAGAAAAAATATACATAATAAATAAATAATAAGGCTTTTATAAAGTTGCTAAATTCCTTCCCTGTTTCCTTGTATAATCAATCAAAAATCACTCATCGATAAACTTTCAATTTTATTGCATAAAATCATTGTATTATGTAGCAAAAGACTATGCACAAAAAATATACGACGTCGACTAGTTATGTTTTATACAAACATATTTATGTAGTAAAGATAAGAATCGATTAGCATTTCATGTTGAAATATTATTATATTGTACTCGTATATGTAGTCTGAAAATAAATTTTCTAAATTATTATTGAAAAAACAAATTGATATTCTATCTATTCTTTTGTTTGCTTAGGAAGGCAAAAGAAAAACAGTACCTTATTTTAGCAATATATGAAATAATTTATATATTGTGTTTCCATATAACCATTGATTGCTCAATTTATATGCCAATTTACAGTTTAGGCTAGAAGTTTGGAAATTGAATTGAATTGCTGAACTGCATTGATTCAATGTTATTCAATAACATCTCGAACACAACTTCAACAAAGAGATTTCATGTTGTGGCAGACGCCAAATTTTATGTGAGAAAGAATTGCCACGTACATAAATATAATAATTTAAAGGAGGGGGGGGGGAAGGTTTGTTGGTTGCAGAACATATAACCTTTTTTGCGTTTTGTTATTTTCTCACAAACAACATTTCGTCTCATCGCCGAAACCTATTATTATGATGACTATTGATCATTTTATCGTTTCGTCACTTTTAGATTCATCCAATGATCCGTCATAAATAAATGAACAGATTCATGAGGTAATACTATAAGGTTATATTAATTGTCAAAATCCGAAGGATGTCATTCACTTATAGCAAAAAATGATAAAATTGTTAATAGTTTTCTGTTTATATCTGTTTGTGAAAACGGATATAGTTTAAAATAACTAGACAACACCGCCCTTCTAAATACTCATCAATATCGCGCTAAAAATGAGTTTGTCATTCTTAACATTTTCAATCGGTTGTAGAAACAGAGCAATTAATAAAAGTTACTTTATCAGTGTCAACTAGTGTTTATATTTACAGATTCGAAAATAAATATGCTCAAGGTTTGTCAGTAAAATTACTCAAATCATATCTAAAATTGTTAATTAAGTAAAATATCTATAAACAGGTGTGATAAGAAGTTATTAAATTTAAACCCAGAACTATAACAAAAGAACATTAATAGTAATAAAATACATAAGCAGTTCCACATTAAGTCATCAAAGAGTACGTTCATTAACATACAGTTGAGCTAGCAACAGATTTACTAATCATAATGCAACAAATGGACAATCGGTAGAAGTATGTACTTAGAAATGTTGAAATTATGAAGCGTAAATGCGGAATTTGAAGAAACTGTAAATTATTGTAAAGTATTTTTAAGGAATAATTGTAAAAGAATTTAAAAGTAAATGATTGATTTTATTATTCACTATTTTGAGACTCGAAACATCAACAAATCTAAAGTTGTGGGTTCTGCATAATGTAAACAATTCTGTTTTATATCTAAATGAAATAATATTGTGGATCCTGCATATAATGTAAACAATTCTGTTTTATTATAGTTGGTGCCAAATGTTATCTTGTGAAATTAATGTCTAAATTACATATATTATGATGTGAATAAACATTCATTCAGAATACCGTTTGTCTGAATCATTGAACAATCAAAATATATCCAACAGCGAATACTAATTTTAAAAAATTAATTAAATGTAATCAAAATTGATACCTGTCGTGATAAAATTTTCAATCCATCAAATTATGTTGCTACTCAACACATGTCTGCGCTTATAAATACAATTTAACAAATATATTTTCATTTGCTTGTCAAGAGTACGTTCGAGAACAGAATTTTTTTTTTTTATAACGGTTGTTCATTTATATTATGTATTGATTGTTTATAGACTTCGCGGGAAATTTGAAAAAAAAAAATAAAAAAATTTAAATTGAAAACCACATATCAAAGGCACTCAAATTGTTTGAACAACATGTTTAAATGGGTTTTGTTACATATTTTCCATTTAAGATATCAAATCATTTTTGTTTGTATAATGAAATTCTAAAAATAACAGCAAGTGGTACATGTTAATAAATGGCTGCAAAATATTTTTTTAACAGATAAAGACTTCTCCCTGATTTATCGGGAAAAAAATAAACAATTTTCATTGATGTTCATTTCAATTATGTTGGATGGTTTTACGTTTTTTGTTTTTATGATTACGTTAAAATGATTATAGTGAATTCAATTTAAATTTAATAAAAATTGGAAATAGGATAAAAAAAAAATAATTTATAATAATCATAATATTTGAATTACAAAAAAAAAATTAGGATTCAAATGAAGATGAAGCCTTTGATGATGATGTTAAGTTAGTATCATTGAACGAGTGGATAGAACAAATAAACACATTCACATAGAATCTAATAGTCAGATACAATTAATTCAAAGTAACACATAATAAAAACTATATGTTGATGATTGATTATATACTCTCTAAGAGTTTTTTTTTGAAAAGCAGGTTGACACTCATTATGATTATCCATCATACCAAGTCACTTGGCAATACTGAACACCTAATTTACATAACTAAAATACCATATTTCTTACGAAATGTAAGTCATTTACAAAAAAAAATCATTTAGAACTAAAATAAAAAAGAATCAGTAAAATATCGAAAAATTTTCTGACAAACATCTGCAGTTTACTTAGAGTAATTAAATTTAATTGAAACTGATAGCAAACGTTAGATACACAACCTCGATAATATAGTGAAGCATTGTTTCATGATTTAAATTTTAAATTATTCAGCATATGTGACAAATATAGGCAGGACAGGAACACATTCGCTAGAGCATTAAGATAAATTGGTGAACATATTCTTTATTGCAAAAAGATCATAATCTTATAGTGTACAGTCGCATATGTTTGCCTCATAATATTCTGATCGAATTTGGAATATATCGATTCTATTCCTCGTATATATGGCAACGAATCTTTTAAAGGTGCCAAATAACATCGTGTCACAAGTCTAAGTGTACGCATTAATAGATTAATATATTATGTGTAAGTTATACTTTTCTGGTCAAACTAAGTATCGAATGATAATTTGTGTATACTTGAAAAGGCTATGAACCGAAGAAATTGGAATTGGATGTATCAAACACTGAGGTGACCGTTGGCACAATATTCTACGAAATGTACTTGAATACGAAATATTCTGGTCAATAGAAAATCCGGTGGTCATCCATATTTTATATTTCTAAGAGAAAAAATTAAAGGATAGTACTATAGAGAGGGATTAACATGTGTTATATTATAAATTATCTGTGGTATTTGTATAATATAAAACATTAATAAATAGTTCACAGATTTGAATAGCAAATTTATTGTAACTTTGAATTAATTATGTATGTACATGAACTTGTAGGATGTATAGCGCGAGATACCATAATTAATTAGTGTCCATAATAATATCCATAAATTATGTCTATTTAATTAGTATTCAATATATTTTAATATGCATATAATTTAAAGTAATATACAATATATATAAATAAATATTAGAATAAATTGACTATATATATGAGATACGTGTTTAGTTATCATTGACATGAAATTTGTTCTGAATTTTAATTAATAATTAATTATTTGTGGTAATTTATATTCTAAATTATGGATTGTTAAAATTTGGTTGTGCTGAAATTTCTATTAAATTAACATTACCGTATAAATAACATGAAAAACGCGTTTTATGCATAAATATTTTCTGCTTAATTTTAAATATAAATAGTAATTTATGGATATTATGCTTGTAATATACAAGATGATTAATATTTATTTTGATTTCTAGAAATTGAGATTGATGATTGTATACGATTTAAATAAAGTCATGTTGTTTTTTTCAATAGCACATAATCAAATGTGGCATAAATAACGTATATTATAGTCTTCCTTTGCGGTAATTTAAATTGATTCCATAATTTGTTATGATATTCAATTAAGTTCAATTTCTGACACATTTTTCGATTTATATGATTTCATTAATTAAGGATGGTAAAAATGTATGGAAATGAATGACTAACGAATATCATCATCATCTTTTTAACTTGTACGCCACCAGGGAGTATAGAGCGGTATTACGACGTTAAGTTGCCTATTTCAAAACACAAACAATTTTAACCAAAAATCTGAATTCCTTTCCAATATACTGTGAAATATTCAATTGGTCGATCTTTATACCCACCAATTAGGTGTGAAATGTCATAGCTACTGTTGGTCAGAGATCTTTATACACCAAATCCACAAACAAGATATTAATAATAGTATTTTTGGTCACAACCACACGTCATAGTTAACATAACTTATAAAATTAATAAAAATACTATCCATTTTCCAAGTAATTTAATGTCATGTATTAGACAAACATACATTAAATCAAGCCATTTCCTCAATATATATAATATAGGCTAATGTTGCCACAGATGATTTTGAGTTAGAAATTTACTTGTGTTGCGACATATGTATTCTATGTAGAAATTAGGAAGGCAAAGTTCAGACAACAAAGTACCATTATATAGCTTGCCCCATGCATTAATGTGGTGCACATGTTAAGATGATGATTTTGAATTAGGAATTCGAAAATAAGTTTTGTCAAAAATTTTCAATATTCGAAACTTTCAGTGTTATATACAAATATGTAGTTAAATTATATGTTTTTGTATGTTTATATGACAAAAAAATGAGGATTAAAAATAATACATAATTTGATGACTATATATAGAAGTTCATTCCATTAGATGGTTCAAAATGTATTTATAGTATCTGTTGAAATCAATATAAATTAAAATTGCGATCATCAAGTAAGACATAATCAGTCCGATTTATCAAGAACCAAGGATCACACGTGATAATAAGAATAAATAGAATAGAAACACTATATCGTTTGTAATATCAAAGTTATCATCTTTAGTTATTTATTGAATAGAATAAAAAATAGAAAATGATTTACAAACTATATCTGACATCTTACATATACATTAGTTCATCAAGAACAACGAAGATAATTGCATTTTCAAATGAATTCACTACTGCTGATGGGGCAATAGTCACTGGGAATATTGCACGACAGATAGTAACAACCCACTTGAATTTTTGTTGTCTTACCTGCAATAATAATCAATTGTTTGACTTGATGATGATGTTCAGATGAAAAATGGATTTGATAATAAAGGAGTTGACAATAGATAAATTGTATAAATGTGTGATTTCATTTCTCAATATACAATAAAAATAGTTATTGCAGTAATTGTGGGCAATAGAATAAGATAAAATTTATGGTCGAGTATTTGAAAATTTAAATAGAGAATGACTATCAATAGTTTGACAGTAATTTGGCAACAGACAGAGGTAGAATTGAGTTAGGAAAATCTTGATTATATAATGTTAAATGGATGGTTATCTAAAATATATCTAATTTATTAATTACCTGACGACTATAGATTTAACATGATCTGATACCAATATTAACAACATCAGAAATATTACGTTGTCGTTTTGTCAACAAATTTTCTAAATAGCTATATCTATCACGATGATCGCGTATAATAAAATTGAGGTTCAAATCATGATCGTATATCAACACTTTATTTCACTAACTATATCAATATCATTCAAATGTTATAAAAAGACACATATTCTATATTTCCTCATTACCATATATACACACAATGATGATACCAGGATACCACCAACATTTAACATTTAACAGAAGATTATATAGACAGTGGTAACCACAAGTGTAGCTTAACAACATTGTTTTGTAATGCAGATGATACATACTGAATATTACTAAATTATAACATTACTGTATCTTATGTAATCTTATGTAATATGTATATTATATGTATATATATGAGCATAATATTATTTGATAAAGTTATGCAAATAAATATGAGTACATATATTATACCCACTTTATAGACGAATACCCAAGCATACCGAAAATTTTCACAAAACAAAGGAAAATTTGTAACGAAAAAAAAAAAAAAAACAGAAAAATATAAGGAAAAAAAACAGAAAAACATATATTAAAATACTGAACATAACTTCAAAAGTCCTGTCAAATCGTAAAAGTTATTATCATATTTGTTATTTGAATACATATGAAAGTTTGATTCCCAATATAGATTTGTACGAGTATGTTTTTGATTTGGAAAGAATCAGATAAAATTTTAAAGATGACAATAAACGAACATCGATCCTAAAAAATTTGTAAGATGTAGATAAAATTTTCGTACATAAAAGAGACAAAGAAGTCCGTTTTCAATAATGTGAATAAATAAACACGTTCTCGAATGGGAATACTTGATTTGTAATGCATTTTTTGTGCATTTATTAGTGGTAATTTATGCAGAAGTATATTTAAATATGATAGAATAAATAGTGGTACGATTAGGAGTGAAGTGAATGCACGTAGAAAATGACAGGTTTTTCAATGATACCAATAGGCTTCCGCAATAAAGAACGAGAATGATATTGTCTCAAATATTAAAATATTATATATTGAATTTCTGTTAAAGTGAGTCTACATAACATTCAATGATGTACATCAGATATGAAGTATTTTAATACATATAACTGCACTGTAAGTGATAACTAATTGCTGGATTGCTAAACCTATTTACATCTCAGCATCTTACTAAAAAATATATGTGTAGTAATGCATCTGCACACATATTTTCCAGGAAGATATAATTAATTTAAGTTTATTCCGCATGAATCTGTTCCCAAGATAACACCATATTCCTATTCAAGGCACCTCTTCTATATATATATATATATATATATACACATGTACAGATCAACATAATTCGAATAATATAATGACATGAAAATTCATCCTCTTTGATACGTGGAATAAAATTAAACTTTATTTTGTTACTATATACGAAAATCTATATGTAAATATATAAACGCATAGAGAAGGAGACTATAGTGCTATGTGAAAGTTACAATAAATTAATATTCATAGAGATTTAGGATTTTGCTTGTTTAAGTTTCAAATATCTTATATGAATTATTTTTCATACTAAAAATTACTCATCTATGATAATATTTGTTCTGCGTGACTAAACATATGACTACATAACCAAAATCCTAAAATTTGCCAAGTTAAACAATGAGATCCAAAACTACAATTACTACATGATTTTGTAATAGTAAAGTTTCTATCTCTCAAAGTTATTCGATATGCAAAAAAAAACAAAAAAAACTAAATATCTCATAACTTATGAGAACATAAAAGGAATACGTAACTCAAACAAAACTATTAGGTAAAAATTCAAATAGATTTGGCATTCAATATAACATAAGTATTATAAAGTTAAATTGTCCTTACGTTAGCAGAATTATTCTAAAATATTAGAATCAAATAAAATATAATTTGTAATCCTATTTAGGTATAACTCGAATATTCGTATAATTGTTGAGTAACTTCGATGAAAGTTTGTCACACAGGGTTGGCAAACGTAACGATTTACATTTGTATACAAAATACCGTGACGTAACGATTTAAACAAAATAACGTAAAATAACTTAACAATTTTGCGAATCTTCTTCTTCTTCTTCTTTCGTTAGGTCATGGACCTGTGTTTTACTAGGACTTTTTTATTTTTTTTTTTAAATTTCGAGATGCGGATGTCCAACTTTCTCGCCATCTCTTCGGAGGCCTACCTATTGGCTGTGTGCCACTTGGGTGTTCTTTTCTAAAAATATTTGCAATGCTAATTTCGGGCATTCTTACAACGTGATCTCTCCAGTAACGTCTTCTGGACCTAGTCCATCTCACTATGTCTTGAATTTGACATTCCTCTCTGATATCATCACT
>JANSTX010037831.1:0-13201 GCA_027564355.1 Penthetria funebris | reverse complement strand
TTTTTTGTTTTTTTAATTTTTTATTTTTTATTTGTAAAGACAAACTTTCAGAAATTGAACATTTGTCTTTTCTTATAATTTTCTTTTAGGCTCTATTGTCAAATTAAAATTTTTTTATCAAACGTTTATTAATATTTATACATATTATGGTATATTAATATATAAATGTGATATTATTTGTGATGTTCTTCTATAAGGCAAACAATCAATTATTGTGTTATCTATAGAATTTGTATTTCATTTATGGGTTTTGCACCACAAATAATTTAAAGTACTACACACGATTTTTATTAAAGAAAAAAATTAATAATATTAATAATACTTTAAAATTGCTTAATTGAGATGATATTTTTATATGGAGAGTATACTACATTTGTTGTTATTATTTATGAGATATACACTAAATTAAAATAAATAATAATAATAATAATAATAATAACAACAAATTGAAATGAAAACGAAAATGTGTAAGCACCATATTTTTTATCAATTATTAAAATTATATTTTAAGGGCACTGTCGTCGTAAAACATTTTATGCAACATGTCTTAAAGAATTCTCAATCAAAAATTTAATGCTCATTTATTTTTTTTAAATATTTTTTTGTTTTTTTATTTGTTTGTTTTGATTATTCAGTATTTCATTTGCGTAATAATGAAATTTTTCTATATATATTTAATCAGAATTTAACTTATTTATATTAAAATGATTAATATGTGCTGTAATAGTATTGAAGATCTATACTTCTGATTAAAACTTGTATAGAGTAAAATAAGAAATAAAAAAAAAAGAAGGAATATTGTAAAAGAAAGAATTTTGAATAAGAAAGACAGATGTAATAAGAGTATAATAAAAAAATAGAAAAATGGATAAAAGTAGGCTAAAAACAGATAAATATCATTAGTCCGACAAAATGCACATTTTTAATAAAAGGAAAAGTTTGAACAAAGACAATACTTTTGATGTTACATTGAAACAATAGATGGTTTGGCGGCGGCACACACGATTTTGCCACGTTTTTTTTTTTTTTGATTTTATTAATTTAAATATTTGTTATAATCTCTTTTTATAGGTATTTAATAAAGAAAATTGAAATTATTTTTAATAATTATGTGGGTACAATAATAACAGATGTATAAATTTACAAATATATAAATGAAAATATGTTAATATTCTTTGAATTGAGAATAAATGACACATTGTGTTAACAAAAACAAACTATTTGAGAATTGATGTTGAAGTATCAAAAATATGTGTAAGCAATAGTTTAACAAAACTATCACATGAACTAATAAATCAATAGTACCTGAAAAAAATATATAATGGAAAAAAAAAAACTTATGCTTGGATAATTAAATAATTGAAAATTGCATTACTCATAAAAAAAACATATATTCACAATCAAAAAGTAATGATCAAAAATTCTATACTTAAATTATAAACCATTTCTCAACAATATATTATAGAAAATAGAATTAAAATTATTGAAAATTTGATGACAAATTTTTTAATCTATGGAATATGAATATAATAATAGAATGATACTGTGTAGATGATGTTGTTGATGTTGACAATTATTAGTAATTTAATTAATTACACTCTGATCAAAGGTACATAAATGTTTGTAACTTATCAATATATTTTTTGCCATCAACTAAATAAATGCCAGAAGAAGTGATAAAATTTATGGC
Source organism: Penthetria funebris (assembly GCA_027564355.1). Lineage (NCBI taxonomy): Eukaryota > Metazoa > Arthropoda > Insecta > Diptera > Pleciidae > Penthetria > Penthetria funebris. Next base: position 11,511 of record JANSTX010037831.1, on the reverse strand, counting down.
ATTATAGTTATATAAATTTGCAAAAGAAGATAATATTTATGGAAATAATTTTAGGAAATAGGAACATAAATGAAATGTACATATGATAAATACTATATGTACTACCCACATATATACGAGTACGAGAGATTAAAATAAAATAATATTTTCTATTCGGTTGTTGCAAATTAAAAAAATAAAATAAAAATATAAACGGTATTTAATTTACTTATTTTCATAATTCACACAGGATCTTGCTTCTTCTTCTTCATTGTAAATATATTGTACATTTGTTTCTTTTTTTATTAAATTTAATATTAAATGTTAATAATTGTTGTCCTATGTCAGTTGATTGAAAATTATGGTTTAAAATTTTGTATTCAATAATTAAGAGAAAGATTTGATAGTGAGATTTTTTCAATCTTCATTCAAAAATGTTTTCTTTTTTTAAATTTATTAAATTAAAATTTTAATATTTCTAAATTCACACCCTAGGACCCAATAATATTATCGAAGTTATTAAGAATTCCATTGTGTTTACAAGTATCAATTTCACTTAATTTTTTATACCAAATTCTTATTTGTAATCAGGAATTGCAGTGATAAGCAGTGTAATTATATTTATTTGGTCAAAAATACCATAGTTTTTTTTTTTTATATAAAATCTCAAAATTTTCAAATTAACTAACATAGAAACATAGAAATTATAATTTTTTATTTATGATTTTTTTTTTTTGCTTTATTGATTAAAAAACTGAATATAATATTTTTATGTTGTAGCCAAAGTAAATTGTAATAATTTAAAGAGAAAAACATAATTTTATGAATGTATTAGAGCATAATAATAGAAACAGATCAAAGATTAATGATGATTTATGAATGGTTTTTTTTTTCGATAATCTTTATTAATAAATAGTTGAAAGATTTAAAACAATATAATAATAATAATCATAACCGACTACAACGTCATTGTTTTTAAAACAGTTATAAAATAGGAAATATTAGTTAACTTTAATAGATGATGATACTCAACAATATGTGGTTAAGATAATGGTTTATTGGATTACAAGAATATTAAGGACGTTAAATTTTAAAACCAATTCAAACCTATAAATTGTCAGTAGTGAATTAATGTACAACACCCCCATTATTCAATATATAAATGTATTTTTTATGTTTTTAACAAAAAGAAAAAAAATAATGATGTTTTTAGGTTCAAATCGCTTACAACAACATTCCAACATTTGTCCAATATTATTCTACATTTTTTAAAAATCGTTGTGAATAATCGGAAAATTAGATTGTATTTTTATTTTTATTTTGGGAAACGGACACAGAAAAAAAAAAACAAAAAACAACCCTTTGTGGGTGGCTAAAATTATAAAATACAACAAATGTAAAATTAAAATTAAATTCATGGTGAAATTTGCTGTTACGTAATGTTATATTACATCACCATATTACTGAGAAGGTTGTTTAAAATCTTTTTTTTTTTTTTTCTTAAAAAAAAAAAACGGAACAAACTAATTATTATTCTTAACAAGAAGCATAAAAAAAGATAATATTTTTGCATAATGAATTTTATTGTTTTTTGAAATTATTGATTGACTTCTATAATTCTTTCCTTTTCTCATTATTATTCTTATAGATTCTGATGCATCAAAATCAAAGAAAAAACGTCGTTCACGTTCTGATAAATCACGACAGAAATCATTGTCACCATTAAGTAAACGTATGGCATTAATGAGTGATGCAGTACCAGCTGTTGTCGATCCACGTTCAGTAAATGTGTACAATAATCAGGCGTTTAATGAGGGCATTGGAGGTGGTGAAAATATCGATGAATATGAATTGAGAGTAAGTTTTTTTTATTTGCTTTATTTATTATTGTGAAATGAAAATAAACATAATAATGTTGTCATGTGAGACTTGGGGGCGTCCATATTTTTGCCTAATTCATTCAGTCACATTAAATGTGCTTGCTATTTCCTCTCCATTCTCGAAATACCGACATATTACACTGAACCCTGTGTATGGCATATATTTTCTATTTATTTCTTTTTTCCTTCTTTTTGGTGAGAGATAGTGCATAGAAACTTCAGCACTTCAATTTTTTAAACTATTGTACTATTCTGTATCTGTCCTCAATTATCCGAATCCTCTATTTCCTTAAATAATTTGTACGCTGAATGATAAGTTCTTTTTCTAAGAATATATTGCCACATTTTCTTATTTTTATTTTCGAAAGTGCCTCGCATTTGTTCACCTAAAGAATCTGCGTATCTTTGTCTTCACATTTCCTGCGCATCGGATCAGTATCAATACCACTGTAAACTTTCAGTGGCAGAAATGTAGGCTATCCGAAAATCATATTTTTTTTATATAAATTATGTTACTTTGTTCCATTTTTTTTCGCATTATAATTGATGATTTGTTATCCACCAGATCATTGTTCCGGTAATGTGGTAAATTCTCGACACTCACTTTTCATTCTTCGTTCGGGACGACACATATCGTGGCAAGAGATCACGTTCAAATAATCAACACCTTGTTATGCATTTATATTATACATATTTTATTTATATATAATTTGTAGGTACGAAAATTCTTGGAAATGACACGAGACGAAGAGAATTATGAAGATAAGGTACGAAAATTTGTTGAGGAAGCATCAAAGTATCGTAAAGAACGTAAAATACCGGATGAAAAGTCAAAGAAAAAAGATAAGAAAAAGTCACGAAAATTGAAGAAGGATGGCAAGAAGAAACGTAAAGATAAAAAGGGGAAATCATCGAAAAAGGATAAGGATGAATTGGTCGATATTGATAATATTGAATTTCGTGAAGCATTAAAGTAAGTTTTTTTTTTTTTTTTTTTTTTTGCAGTGGTCCATATAATTTATATTTTCTTATTTTGTTTAGTTTGTACAAAATTACAATCTCTTATAAAGAACCTTTTAATTGCATTCAATTTATTTAATTTAATTTTTTTTTTTTTTTTTTTAAACGAAATAACAATTTTTAATTATAGAATTTTCAAAAATTTACCCGTATTTGACTTTAATGCAAAACTTACACAAGAAATAAATACGGCAGAAAAAGCAATAAGTCAAATTAAGGATGAGTAAGTTTAAATTGAATTAACAAAAAAATAATGAGCAATTTTAAAATTAGAATTTTTATTCATTTCTCCATTTAGTCCAAAAGATAAAAAAATAAAAGAAAAAATTGAACATGTCAAAGAAGAAGATAATAAATGGAAAATGATGTTTGCTAAAGATGAAAGGTAATAATACATTTTTAATTGATTATATAATTTGAAAAAACAAAAAACCGTTTTTTTTTAATATTTCTAGAAAAATTAAAGACATACCAATAATGTCAACGTCATCATCATCATCAGCAACAACAACATCAAAAGGTATACCAAAACAATATGCATTTACAAATGAAGAAGAAACCGAAATAAATTTTGGACAACCTGGTCGTGGTACACAACATAATATAATAGGCGGCGGCAGTGGAACTGGATTGGGCGCCAATAGCAGCAACAGCATTTCGGCACACCATAGTCCGGATTTAAAAAAGAAACGACCACCAACACCACCATCGATGTCTGGTAATCCAAGATTAACAAAATATATTGATACAACTCAACTACCACCTAAACCACCAACTGGTACTGTTGTTTTAGATAAATTTGGTAATTTCCGTTTGGCATCAACTGAAGACAATAAACCACCAGAACCACCGGCCCCACCAAGACGTTCAAGTCATTCACGTAGTCGATCACCTAGACGTCGATACAGCAGTGACAGTCGATCACGCTCACGTTCAGCAAAACGTCGATCACGTTCAAGAAGTTACGGCGGTGGTGCAAGGCGTCGCAGTCGTTCACGTTCACGTTCATACAGTGGTTCGAGGAGTCGATCTTATTCACGGTCACGATCACGTTCCGGTAGTTTAGATCGACGACGTGGTGATCGTCGATTCCGTGGACGTGGCAATTATGATCGTGGCACATATTATAAACCAAGATTTAATAATCAACGTGGACGTGGTAATCGTGGCGGTTATCGTGACTATCGGGATTATCGTGATTATAATAGGGGTCGTGGACGTGATCGATATCGACCATGGGTAAATCGTGGCGGTGGCGGAGGCAGTGGGGGTCAATATCGTAGATATAGTCGTGAAAGACGTTTCGATAGACGTTCAAGAAGTCGTTCTTATGATAGTGATGATCGTCGTCGTAGTCCAAGTGCTGATCGTAAACATTCAGATACTGATAATGATAGAAGTAATAATAGACGTGATCGGGATCGTGGTGATCGTGGTGAGCGTGGTGAGCGTGGTGAGCGTGGAGATCGTAATGAACGTGATCGTAGTGAGCGTGATCGTGGCGGCGATCGTGGTGGCGGTGATCGTGGTGGTGAACGTAGTGATCGTAAAGTTACGTCACCACCACCGCCACCATCAACTGGCGGATCGTCTGCAACATTAGCTACTGGATCATCGTCAGCAAATGCACCAACAACGTCGATGCATTCGTCCAACAACAATAATAATAGTTCAAAGATGACAAATGACGAAAATTGGAATTCTGAATGTGATCAACAGCGACATAATAATTCAAATCATAAAGATGAAACTAGTTTGGAAGAAATTGAGAAAATTATTGATAAAGCAAAAAAAGAGAATAAAGAAGATATGATCGAAAGGAATAAGGATTTATTAAAGAAGACTACAACATGGTAGTTATGTCCGTTTTTTTTTTTTTTTTATTTCATTTAGGTAAATATTTTTTTTTTTAATTATATTATAATTATTATTTGTTTACTTATTAATAATAATCCAAATTATAAAAGGAAAAAGATTAATTTTAAAATGAATTGAAGATGGATGTTCACTTCTAAAAAATTGTTTTTTTTTTTTTTACATACACAAAATACCGATTTGTATCGATAAATTCATTAACGATTTCAGACACGATCCACACATTTAAAGTCTTATTGCCAGTCTTATTTGTTTTTGTATTAAATTTTTGTATTTAACGTTAAACGCGCACAGTTACGTGTTTTAGTATTTGGTGTAATTTTTAATGAGAAACGAATAGGATGGTATATTAGGCAGCAAATTAGAAAGAAGTACATTTTGAAGCGGCAATAATTATGTAAAATTTTATTTTGTGTATTTTAAATAACTCGTCTCTTTAGATGTATTGTCTGAATTAAAATTTATAATTATTTTTAAAAAACTATTTGCTGGAATAAAATTATTATTGGATTTTAAAACTAACAATTAATTTTTTTCCCCACCCCCCGTTTATTCACTAAAATATAATAATAATGTGCTCAACGGTTGTGGTGGTTACATCAACCTTTTTTTAAATTCCACAATCCGAAGAAAGATAATACCGTATTGAGAGGGTAATATCGTAAGGGAAGTCAATTTAAAATGGAAACTTTTTAGAGTAGGTAATTGAAGGTATATTAAGACATGACGATTTCAGAGCTACTCAGCAATAAGGCTATGCTGTTCCATTACTGTGGTTCATATGACTTGAGGAAAAAAAAAGGTATTCAGCCGAAGACATATTTCATTGCCCGAAGACATATTTCATTGCCATCGAATCTCGATCAACCTAAAGTATCGAATTGCATCACTTCAATTCTTGAGCCATTTTTTTTGTCAATTCAAGCGTCATTCTAACCTTCCAGGTGTTGTATTTCGTTTCTGTCAACTAAACATCGTCATTTGTTTTCAAGGAAAGTTAGTTGTGGATGTTGACACAAAAAACGTATCTGTTTGGTTTTACAGATTTTGTTTCAATTAAATAAATAATTTTCAATTACATAAAATTAAATACATTTTATTGTAAGTACACACACATACTTATAATGAAAAGCGATTATTCAAATTAAATTATCAATTTCTAATTAAATTTCGCCCATAAATCTTATATTTCGTTTCATTTTGATTTAAGGATATTATTAATTAATTCAAAAATGCCAATTTTAAAATTACGTTTTTGAGTAGATGACATCAAACGTATATCGGGCAGCAAACTCTTAAAGAAACTTATGTCAGCATCATCCGAATCTTTATAATTTATTAATGTCGGTTGCATTATTTGTGACTGTTTTGTCGATGATGACTGTTCCAATTGCATTTCTGTTTCCAGTTCTTGTGTGGCCGTCGCCTGTTGTTCCATCGGCACTGTTTGTACGCCTTGAGTGTGCATGCCATTTATTTGCATTGCAACTGGTTGTATTTGAAGTAATTGTTGTGTTTGATCCGATGATGATGGCATAATATGTGTGATTTGTTGTATTTGGGGCAATTGTGATGTATTTTGTAGCATTTGTGATGTTTGGGTTGGCATTTGTTGTATTGCTGGCGTTTGATTTTGCATTTGAGTTGACTGTTTTGTTTGGGTGGTGGTGGTGGTGGTGCTTAATTTTGTTCGTTTTGTATTTGGTTCAAATGAACTATAGACGCCGCCACCACCACCTGTTAATGTATCATCAATAATATTAATAGATGATGAATTTCTTTTTAATGCTGTCGTATTTAAATTGTTCAATTGTGCAGTTGTTATATTTGTAGTATTCGTTGTAATTTGTGATAATGAAGTAGTATCTTGTACATTATTATTAAATGTTATTAATTTCTGTTCACTTTCATCAGTCAAATCTTCAATAATATTTTCTTCGGCTTTCACATAGGCACTGATTGTTGCACCGGTGCTTTCATTAGTTATTTCGGAATAAATAATTGTATCACGTTTTGAACGATTCTTTGTAAATGGTACAAGAAAATTCATATGTTCAGCAAGATAATATGGTTTATGGTGTGCATTTGACTCACTTTGTAAATTTTGTTGTTTGATGTGCCGTGTTAAGCATGCACGTAAATTTCGCCAACGTTCCTTACAATGTGGTGCTGTAAGGAAATGTAAGATTACATTGATTTTTTTAAAAAAAATATAGTAGTTGAATAATTTTTGAAGATGCAGACAATGTGTAAGTGTGAATGCATACATTTTAAGGAAATTCGTATTTAGGAGAGAGAAAAAAAAAAGAAAGTCGCACTCGATATAAAAAATATTGCACATTTCGAACTCTTTTAAAACTGAAGAATCCAAGTTTTACTAAGCATATGTTATGTACAAATGATTCCAGTTGATCTCCTAGACTAAAAATCATATTGATGAATGATCTTAATTTGTAAATATTCTCGGTTTTATGTGATAGTCGATCAAGCAATCATCGTGAAATTGTTCTTCAATTAACATCCCCAAACAGAAATATATCCTTGATGAAATACGATTTTAATTTGATCAACCAATACACTGGATCGATCGCGATGATCGAGGATGAGTGTCCGAAAATAACGTGAACAAGAATCAGTATCAAAATATGCAATAAAATTGTGTTATTGATGAGAATTCATTATCATTTATACAGACTATATAGTATGATTGATGTTTGAAGATCTTGTATAGTTACGGTTAAAACAACACACTAAAATTAGATAGTCGAAAGTACCGGGGCCTCAACTAAAAGACTACTTTTTATGAGTATATACAATTTTCTCATAGTTGCGCCGTGTACCAGAAAAATGAAAATACCTAAAATACATACCACTTTCATTGACTTCACTTGCAATTTTCTGCCAAATTCGATCATGTTCGTCCTTAATTCGATACTCTGGTAATGATTTGTCATATAAACATTTTTCATTTCTTACCAAATTCACAAAAAGTATATTAAATTCTTGATCGTCTCTCATTTTATTCATAAATTTCTTTGTTCAATACAAAAAAAAAAAACTGTGTATTTTTCCTCTTGATTTCAAATTCAATGGGGGACGACCGTCTGTGTTTATATGCAAAATTATTAGAATTTTAATCGGAATACAGTACAATGTGATATGTAACACGTCGCAAACAAAACTAAATGTTAAGTTACGCTACATTCAGGAATTTGTTGTATTATAAGAGAGTAACAAGGCAATATAAATTCAATATTTTATGAATGTAGTAAGTCACTTGGGTGTCGTCGTCGGTCGTTGTACATGTGTTACTACTATTGCCGTTTGTATTGACGTGTTCATACATTGCATATATTATTTATGTATTCTTTTACGATTTTAAACATCTGCCGTGGAACACAACATGTTTACCAATTAAATGTGTACAAATGTATTATAAAGCATAAAAATTAATGGTAAAATCATGCTGACCATAATTTGTTAAATACTAAATAAAAAAGAATATGTATTTTATATACGTATATGGCAATAGATAACTACGAATGTTTGTACAAAATAATTTGCCATCACATTGAAAGTATTCGTTACCCTGATGATGAGAAATTATCAATTAAATACTATTAATTAGTTTCGTCTTTAATTAAACATGTTCAGAACAACCGCTGTAGACTGTATTTTTTTTACCTAAATATCTGTATACAACTGAGTTAGCACATTTTATTCGTATATAATAAAGTCAAGATCATCAAATCGATCTATTTGTTACCATAATTTTCCATCTTCACTTTTACATTGTCAACACACGAGTTGGAACAACTCAAGTGACGATAAAATACATTCTTCTTTTATCCAAAATTGTATACCAACCCTTTCACATTTAGCCTACGAATCATATATTCATCAGTTTTCCAAGAGATTAAAAATTATGTCCAACGCCATATTAATTCTTCAAATAGAATGGAATAAATTATATATTTTTGCAAAATTAACTCGTCTTTGTGAAACCAAAACAGTTCTCTAGTTATTCCGGTGTATGTTCCAATTGCAAATTATATTTATATATTTTTAAAGACTGATGTTCTTGAAACGAAAAAGATGAACTTTTTTAATCGCCTTTCGTTGTAGATTTTCCAAAGCATAAATTTTATGAATTTTTTCGTATTTTCAATTGCATATTGGCCATCTTTTCAAAGCAAATATCTTAAATTCCACAATATGTTTTTTTTGTTAGTATAGTTACGACTCGAAAAAATCGGGTCAGTAATTCGGTCAAAAATCCCATAGATATAAACGCTATAAAATGATATCAAAGACGGCGAGGAAAGAAACAGTACTACAACTAGGAGATAAAATGAACGAATATAGTTTACTTCGACCAACTTGATTTATATCACCAATTAATTAATTATCACCTATATCAGCATTATGGCAATATGGAGGTTCTTTTAAAAAGCATTCACATAAATTTAAAAAATATATAATTTATAATATGTAAATAATTTGGAAAAATAACGTCTAGTGTTTGGTTGACATTCTAACCAAGTTTCCAAGTATAGGTATCTTATATCATATTATGGTGAAAACAATATGATATTAGATTCCTTAATAACGATTTTTCGCAACAGTTTGCTTTAACGACCCAGTCATCTATTACCCTGTGTGGCCGATATAATTCAAATTTGTTCAATTGACAATCCTCTTAATCGTCTCCGCAAATCTGCCCAATATCCACAAATTTTCATTTGATTTTGAGTCCTATGGTGTGGCATTACGATATTAATTTGTAATCGTCAATTCACCCTTAATAACAAATTTCAATCGAAAAGCCAAATTTGTTTACTGGGAAACTTGTAGTTACTCGACCATAACGATTTGTCTGATTCAAATAGAGCGTTGTGTAATGCCAGAGCTTATGTAGGTGTTGTTTTACAATTATTTGTTCATATCAATCAGTACGTGTGTAGTCATTAATAAATTACCGTGCCGAATACTGTCGACTGATCGTAAAATTTAAGTGTAATTTAAAATAAGTTAATTAAAATAACAGTGAAAAGATGTGGGGTAAAATGATGGCCAGAAATCAATCGTGAACAATATCGATTGTTTCATTGCGTCAGAGAGTTATATCGGTAAAAAGATGTAAGGTAAAGTGATGGTACTGCGGCAAGAAATCAATTGCTTCCGCGCATAATAAAAAAGTTACGTTGAAACACATTTGTCAATAATGCATTTCTTAGTCGCAACAAGGTATTGTGATACAGTTAACTGAAAAAAAAGCTTTCTTTTCACCATAAATGATGTCTACTTCGTCATAGCAACGTAAATTTGATACATTTTCCGCTAAATGATTAATCTTATCCGCCCTTGTCATCACACATGATGTCTACATAGCATAGGTACTTACTATTATCTCGCAAAATATTCTCTTACATTTTCCACTAAACATTGGAACTATCGCTTCCTTGTGATCAGATGATATCTATTTTGTGTATAGATGCGTAAATCTAAAAAAAAAAAAAATTACACATTTTTCACTAAACATAGTCAATCTTTCTTTGATATCATTAGATAATATCTTTTTTAGTTATTCTTTAGGGAGTGGATACCCTTTAATGTTCAAAACATAAAATAACTTTTTTGCTCATAACGATGGATAAAATGGATATGAATGCAGGAATTTGTAAACATTTGATTTTAAAGTCTGAAGGCCGTTAAATTGCGGCAACACATCTTCAGGCAGACGGTTCTGCAGACGAGAAGTGCATGACATAAACGTGCCTCGAAATTTAAGCGTGCGACCAAACGTAAATTCATTGGTGCGTAAATCTTAATTATTGTGTTTAATGGATAACATCTTATAATCACCTTCATAGACGATATAGTCAATTCTCAATTTTTCTTTCAAATTTTGCTCATCTCAATGCAATATCGTGTTTTTAACCGCTTTATCTAATAGTGACAATTGAATTATTTTTGCATAGTTTTAACTAATCTTGAATCGTGTTTACATTGGATTTGAAATTGATTTTATCACTATATGATTAGACGCTTAGTAATTAACCAATTGTATCATTGCGATTAATTTTTTTTTCAGAAAGTGTGTCACACAAGACCATTTAATCATTTTTCCATTTTACTGCCATTCATTGAGTTCGCACGGTTTTTGGTTCAAAAATTAGTTATGGTTTTTTCCTTACATCCAATAATTGTGGAACCACCAAGTAGGTCAGGCATTCAATTCAATTTTATGATTTTAACATAGACCAATTGATCGGCGAGTATGAGGAGCATTAACATAAGCGAAATATTTTCCACATGTTTAATGATTTGTTTACGAAAAAAAAATTCTATTCAAAAATAATTTTCATAAATTAATATTTAGAAATTGTAAAATTTTGTATCTTTGCATATCAATTAATATTTGTCAATAAAGTGTAGTATATAATACCGTATTGTACGTTAGTATTTATAATAATAAAATTCATCATCCATTAAAAAAATTCGAAGTAAACCATATGATGAAATGACGATGGTCCATCACAGAGAGATGCGATGATATGATGATGATGTTATATTTATGTATATGTTTTGATAATATTATAATGATATAATAATGCAATAAATGATGATTTTTCCAATAATAAATAAAAATAATATAACACATACATATATATAATAGTGTAATACATACTTAGCAATAGGAAAACTATCTAGTAAGGTTAGTATAAATGTGTATTTATTCATTGTACATAATGTG
>JANSTX010037820.1:0-13202 GCA_027564355.1 Penthetria funebris | reverse complement strand
TAGAGATCATATTAGGAAGATCATTTATTGTATGTAATCACGATAATAGCGAAACTAGAATTTGTCCTTGATGCACATCCCTATGATCTGACATAATGTCAGATTTTCTTTTGGGCAATAAAATTGATAATTTCGAATCAAATCCATACTAACATTGAAGATCAAATAATATTAGGCAGCGTTTCACGATGATGTTTGCACTAGTACCATTTGATCCGAAGTAGATGATAACGATAAACTACAATTCAGCAGTGATATTTATATAATTGATTATATCTACCTTTAAAACGAATTTAAAACGTCTGTACTGAAAATGCTGTTTATATCTGCAACATTTTTCGTTTAGAACACAATTTTAAATTTTCCCCTTCTCTTTAAATATTTATAAAGATTTTACAAGATTGTTTAACTTACTTTTTAAAGAAACTTAATATAATCGTGTAAAATAAACTGAATATACAAATATTTATAAATAATAATAAAGGAAATTCTATAGTTATAGATGAACCAGATGATTTCGAAGAAGAACCTGATGCTGAACCCGAACCAGAACCAGAACATTCTTCATTAGCTAATATGTTTAATAATGGCGATGATGATGATGAATATTATGGATATGATGATTACTAAAGTATCATATTATTATATAATTAAATTATGAAATTAGATTATGAACAAGTATTAATAAGGCACTAATTAAAAATTAAATGTATTACTTTAAGTTAATTATGTAGTTATAATTATAATATTGCCGATATCATGATATACTGCAATAATGCTGGACATAAATGCATAGATATACTCGTACTCTATCTCTTTTTAATGTTTATGAATATTTTTAATATTAGATCTCAAATTTTGTACTTATGAATTATTTACTATAATTTTGCCTGAACTCCTTTGCACATATGACTAGATGCAACGAAATCTTCACCATATCTTTTGCACATATGACTAGATGCAACGAAATCTCCACCATATCTTTTGCTTGGTATGTATGATGGCAAGTATAATCGAATAGATAAAGAACTTTAAAATTCTAACCAATCTAAACCAATTAGCTTATGGACAAGCAATTTTTAAATCGTTACCGATATTTAAAACTATTTTAATGCTGTGGTTTAATTAATTTAGGATTGTCTATTAATTAAATTGAAATAATAATTAAATTGAATAAAATTCTATGATTATGGTGTGTACATTGAACTGCTTAAACTTCAAGAGTGTATTGTCAATATTGCAACGGCCTTCTCTACATTGCGAATATATAATAATGGAAATTAAATAACCAACTAGCAACACGTAAAACGCTATGTTGCTGCTGAAATTCATCTCTTATTTTTTTGTTGATATCACTACTTTCATTTCTAATCACATTGTCCATCAACTTAGCCTTTACACCTCAGAGTGGAATAGGGCAACATTACGATGTTAATTTGGACTTGGTAACTGAAAAAACTGCAGTAGTTTATAGTATACAGTGAAACATGCTGTTGATCGATTAAAATTAGTTAGAGTAATGTGTAGTTCATACAGAAGAACATTTTGTTGGTGAGATGCTCATCCAACAAACACACAAATACCTGAATATTTGACCACAATCATAGGTCATAAACTGATAGGATCCGTCATTCGAAGTGGTACCAACTGTATCAACTGTATCTGGGTTCTGTTTACAGAACCCTCTTTTTTTACAAGGGTAAGTATTTTGTTATTTGCCATAGTTCCTAATAAGTTCAAAATACTCTATTTTTTTAACTTATTAGGAACTATGGCAAATAACAAAATACTTGCTTTGGATTTAGCATCCGCAGAAGGCTATGGAAGCGGCCATAAAATAAAATGGTTCGAAAGTTAAGGGCACGAATTGAAACATTACAGTCCAGCAAAATTGGCGACTCAGTTGAACATTTCCTACTCAAGCAAGTGGAAAGACGCATACTGGAAAATTAACTTAAGTGGAAGTCTTCCAACGAGTTGCTATGCGTAAACAAACGACCGCTTCTGTGATGTTTCGACTGTTATAACAAATTGGTTACTTATTGAGGAACAAACCACCGGAACAAAATCAGATATATTGGTTCAAAAAGATCAATAAAAATTATGAGAATTAATAAAACTCGACCAAACAAAGCAAGCACTAAAATGTTTAACCAATTTTATTGCTTGCTTTGTTTGTTACTTTCATTATTTACATTAAGTTATCGAACAGCTATTATTTACATTAAGTTATCGAATAGCATGAGATAACAAAAGAAAAAACTCTCATAGTGGTTGATCAAGAATTCGTATTAGTAATAAATTTATTTGTTAGAAAACTGTCAGAATCAGCTAGAAGTGTAATTTATTAACAAATTAAAAGACCAACTGAAATTAACAAATCAGTTCACCATGAGTAGAATTCAAATAACCAGTACATAGCTAACTACATATGATTCTCTTGGATGTGATCACAGTTGGTAAATTTCAATATTAGTTATTCGAGTTCGCATTTGTTAGTACATGCATATTAAAAACGACAAATAATGTCGCCCTATGCACTCTTGGGTCGTATATTTCAAAATGATATTGATGACTACTGTGAAACATGTGACTTGAAGTTATAGAAAACAAAATGGTTTTACCCATAGCTGTAACGCGTTTTCCTTCCATCGAAACTCAAACGTTGTGCCACCTACGTCAACTTCGTTAAGCTATGCATAATTCTATATTCCAGGTTCTGCGAGTACAGGTCCCCATTTACCTAGGTTGATGGCAATGACGTTTTCGCAAAATAATAAACATCGAAAAGAATTTGATATAAACATTATGATATATTTATTCATGTTCGGAAAGAGAAAAAGTTACTCAGTGCCAAATCTGGAGAATACAGTGGATGAGAAAGCATTTCACAATATTCAGTAAATATTATACTATGTGTTTCCCATAAAACAGATGTCATAACTTTTTACACTGCTTCGACTTTTATTTTTTCTAGTATTGAATTCATATGTTTCATCAACAGTGATGAAACTGTGTATAAATTGGTATAATCGTCTAACACGATATAATGGGTTAAGTAGATGGGGGTATATACCATTGCATAATCAGATAATTATAATTAACTCTATATTTTCCAGATGATATTTTATGTTGTTGCACCCATATGAGACATATGTCAAAATGATGATTACTAATCTAAATGACTATAATTAGATAATTAATAATAAAACCAGAAATGCATTTTACACAATAAAATTAAATAATAGATCATAACACACTGACTAATCAGTAACGTTGATAGTATGATATTCATGATATTCCTGTTGAAACATGCTGAAATTTGTAAATTGTGTACAAAGTGCTCGTGTATTTTTTTATTTCTGTTTTCAGATATGAAATCTTTAAAACCAAATGGTTAACAAAACTTACATTTTCGTTTAGTAGGTATTTTGATTTCATAACAAAATCAGTAGTTATTTTATATCGGAGGACGTATATAGAAAATATAAGATAGTGGTTAGTCACAGTGCGGTTTTGTACAACGGTTACTGCATATTATGCAATTTATTGAAATGCATATTAGTATCCTCTTGTCGTGATAGATCATTATTTGCTACTTTATATGAAGTGAAATGCATTACAGTTATTATATATACTCGTATATTAAAAATGGATTACCGAATTAAAATTAATACTTTATTAATAATAGTTGAATGTACTGATTTTAATATTGTACCTCAAAATAATGGCATTATTTTAAAATGTGTAAAATTTTACGCATTTAAATATGTATTTATTAAGACTAAGAATAGTTCCTAAAATTAATATAAGAAGTGAGACTTAAATTGTGATTCGAGTTTAACTAGTCGATTTTCTTATTAAATTAACGTATTTATGATTTATGATTATATACAGTCTGAAGACAATCAAAGAAAATGGAATTTTTAAAACTACAACATCGTCCTATTAATATTAACATGGAAATTTTAATAAATAAGGAGATTTTGTTTTCGTTTGGTTCAATTGCAACAAACAAACTGCAGAATACGTAAGTTTTATTATAGTTATTCCTATAACGTTATAAATTATATGGAATCAATATTTTCAGTTAAACAAAATTAACCTTGAATATATTATCATCTTCATATGGGTCATTTGACTTCTACCCTGTATTTAAATTATGCCAGGTGATGTTTATTGGATAAGATGATTATGGAACATGAGAACATGATATTGACGTACAAATAGTTTCAATAGTTTGTCTTTAAAACATTAATTTCTATAATCTCAATTCGTTCCAATTTCAAGTTTTTTTTTCATAATATGCCCAGTTTAGGGTCAATATGATGTCTAACACGATGTAAAACACGTGTTGTTTATACATTTTCACGATATAAATATTTTCATCAATTTATACCAAAATCTTGACAGTATATATTGGTCTATGATAAGATACTATTTAATGCAAGCTTCTGTAGTCATTCAATAGACTGTTTGATAATAATTACTAATGTCATTGTGCAATATCTACCAGACCTAAAATCTGCATGTTCCTTTCCAATACCCTATTATTAAAAATGAAGTGATTCTATCATGCACAATAATAGGAATAACTTTATATTTAGTATTTTTTTATTTCAATTTTTTTGAATTTTGAATCTTGAATATTCAGTAAAAGTAATACCATCCAAGTTCTTACATACACTTAAGTTACTCTTTTTCATTTGACCTATATTCAATATAGTTCTTTTTAATGTACTCGTTCGTTCCTCAGTTTGCTGATTGACTATTTGATCTGTGTTTATTTAGATGAAAGTATGTAAATTCATTTAGAAACAGATTAATATACCTCCCATTTACTACTTTATTTTGTATACCCTTCTAGAAAATAAAAAAATAGTTTATTAAATATTGGAAATGTCCGCCTCTCTTAGTCACATTTGTAAGATTAACAGACTCTTTGTATAACATTTTATGGCATTTTCACAAATTTTAAACGATATTTCATTGATTTCGTCACGAATGTTTTATTTAAGAAGCTCACAATGCCCACAATGTTTACAGTGATAGAGCTAAGCAGGACAGTAAGAGCCCCGACCGAAGTGTCGACCAATTAAACAATGTCTTACATGGATAGGATTCAAAAACTCAGCACAGATTCGTTATCTATCCATTGTCCTTTGAGACGTCTAAAGTATTTTGAGTACCAGAAAGAACATCTCATAAATGTACATCGATGGTAATAGTTATTGTTAAGCATTTATAACCTATCGTGAATAATACATTCATAGTTATAATAGACTTATAAGTCTATTGATAATCCATCATTATTATATAGTCTATCAATAACATCCAGATGATGTACATTGGATGTTTGATCCTATGATTTATCGGCTCGCAAATCTAATGGGTCTACTGCTACATCGCCTAAGATTGAGACATTTTAATTTTGGTTAAAAATCTCAACGCCAGTTTAACCCCATTATATCAATTCACGATCAATTTTTCGGTTACTAATACATCTATATTCACCTCTAGACCTTCTGACACCTGTGTTAGTAACCGAAGAACTTTTCGTTTCAGAATTCGAATTGTTTCCATTTGATATGCAAATGCATATGTCATTAAATGTCGTAAATTCAACTACTTGAGCAAGGTGGATGAAGTCTAGGACATCAGCAATGTTTTCAGAGAGGTTTTGAGCGAGTTTTTGAACTAATCTTATCGCAGTGGCCACACCTGTGCTCATTTGCCATAGAAATTCTTTTATCTACCCAAAATTTCACGTAACTTTCTATTCATCATAAATTCATATATACCAAAATGGACAAAATAGAAAATCATTCAAGCGAATTAATCGTTCATTCATAAATACTCTTTCTGAATTTCTTCGTGGAAGTTGACATTAAAATTTGTGTTTCAAAAACGAAAGACAAAGCCAGTCGATGACATGCCAAATTATAGACTACATAACATAACTAACTCATCTGAGTTAGAAGGAGAGACGTTGGTGGTGAGAAGCACGTGATATCATTACATATATAAGTGTCGCAGTAGGCGTTCGGGATAGTGGAATGTAGCAGTCAAAACTATATATATATATATATATATAAATCTAAAATTCATTCTAAATTCTTGAGAAATATTCGACTTTTGGAGTATCAAATAAACGTGCTTCACTGGAATCCGTAAGATAACAGATAGCAGTTTGATCGGAAATATCGTATTAAGGAATTATGGATCACCCTAATGGTTATAGATGTTTTGTAATGCATTATTAGACTGCTATATGACTACTATATATGACATGATAATAAATTCATTAATTTATTTTGACTAAATTTTTTCCATACCAAGTTTTATAAGTAGATATATGTATTACCACGAGGACGAATTGATATTAAAGGTAAACATCTTAGAGCATGCACGTTTTAGCTTCAAAACTGATATTATTTTTCACATCGGGCTTCTTTTCCTTAAAAGGTCACATGTAATATTTCAGATAGATATGGAAATTCGTTTTTTTTGATAGTCACTGTACAACAAATTTGGGTTTTATTTGTAATAATAAAAACTGAACTAACTGAAGTGTTACGTGTTAGTTTATAATCGATCAAAAAAAAAACTGACCACTTCAAAATGGCGTTTTAAAGCTGTTTATACGTAATAAAGAAGCGTCGACACTACCCACTGCTTCGACCTGATGTAAGCACACCAAAGAAAAACAAAGATGCGGGTCCATCCGTAGGAAAATATTTTGCCCATATGGTTTGCTGTGATGCACATGGTGTAAAATCTTCGACTATTTATTAAAGGTAAAACAATAACCAGTACATATTTTTTGTCATTTCTGGACCGTTTCAATGTTAATTCCTTAGATTTAAAAAAAATTGAATGTCGTTGTAAAATGTGCATGTTGAAAAATATAAATTGATTACTATTCAAAAAGTAATTCGTTGTTTATTTTTACCTTTATTAATCCACCATATTCGTACTATATTTTTTATGTTTTGTGCTAATTCATTTGGCATTATTTTAAACGAGTGTCGAATGCAATTACACCTACATATCATAAAATCAATGGGATACAATATAATTATAATATAATTATATTATAACATTCAATTTTACGACGTAGTTTATTGAAGTGAGGTTAATTCTAATTCTAACATTATTTGTACAAACTAGTACGTTTTACAACATAATTTTTAACGCACCATCAATGTGCTTTTAATAATTCAGTTGTTTTATTGCACTTTGAGAACATCATTCGAAATTACACGAAGTATTTACGAATTATTGTTTTCAATTATTTTTATGTTGAATTATGTTGCGAACAGACAATTGCATTTTAACGATACGGTATGCATAAAATATTTGAAAGAACTCGATATGACTTTAGTAATATGGTGTAATATACAATAAATTTATATTTTTGGTTTAGTTGAATGAAAATCATTGTTTGATTGTGTTGTGCAATATTTTGTCGCGTACGTCAATTTTCATTGTACAATTATTTCCTTTTGTAAAAATAGAAACAATTGATAATTACTTTAATTCATAATATATGTACCCTCAAGCACAAATGAATATAATTATTCAAAGGGTTAATTTAATAAGGTGATAAAGTGAATTAATTAAAAAGTGTGTGTTTCCATAAAAAAGAAAAAAAAAAATTGTGTATTATTTATTTATAGAAGCAATTGTTTTGTGTGTGCATTTTATGTGATGAAAAATGTCGTCGCCCCTTACAATATCATTTCATAAACTTTTATTAATTTAACTTTTTTCTATGTGAATTTTGTATTTAAAATTATTATCCATTATTGTGTGATTTTGTTTTTATTAAATAAATTCGTTTTGAATTTTATTTTGTAAATAACAATTTTTTGGGAAATAGTTTTGTTTTTGTTACGCATTTATAGAAAAACAGCAAATACGACGGATTCCTCCGTTCCCTGTACCACCACCGAGACCAACAATATGGTTAAACGGTAAGGCGAATAATTTATTACTTTTTTTTAGATAAAATGAATAGATGTTTTATTATTTACTTTATTAATTATTTTATTTATAACAAATGTTATCTATAACAAACAATTTTCTTTATTATGAATGATGAATTACCATTTTTCCTTTACCCTCTTGTCTATTTTCATTTTGCATTGATTTGTTTACGTTTACATTTGCATGGAATAGGACGAGGCGAGTTACAGGGTAGTACCACTAAAAAAAATAATCAGGATATGCGTGTATGTAAACATTACACCAACACCACATTTGTGTTTGAGAATGAATGAAATCTGTTCTTGTACGATACAATAAAATGAATGAATTTATTGATTTATACGTTGTTTGTACTAAAATATTTTAAGTAATTTTTTTTTTTAAATTTGATTTTCTTTTCTGCTTTCTTTACTTTTAAAAATACTGTGTAGAAAATAATAGCATTAAAATCTTTTTAAAAAGCATTTGGTCACAATAATGTTTGCAATTTAATTCAGATTTACTTTCTTCAACATAAGCCTATACTTTTTATATCATTGGAAAATGGTACTTCTTCTAAAGTGAACACTAGATTTTTCGAAAAATAAGAAAAATGCAAATAAATCAATATTATCAGAAAATGTTCATTATATTTTCTTATCCGTGAATTTTCTTCTACCTTGCCTTATTCAGGGGAACGGCTCTCCTGTATCTCAATCTATTTCTCTACAAGTTTCTAACTTATGTATCGTCACTCTCTACTAATCGGTTCAAATCATATTGAAGTATCGATAACTAAGCATCTGAGTGACTACGTGTTTTTGAAACAGTTCCAATTTTACGTACTGAGTGTATCAACTTAAAAAGTGCAATTTTTAAACTGCTTCGAATATAGTTATGTTTTCGATTTTATCCTTCAATGTTACTCCGGATGACCACCTCATTTACAATCTATAAATCTCGTTTTATAATTATTGCTAATGTCTCATCCACTGCATTAAAATTCAAATTGATTAAGTATACATAAAAGAAGAATTTGTTTAATGCTGCTATCATCTACCTGAGATTTTTTCAATATTTGTTTAAATTTCGACTTTTACTGTTTAAAAATATGTAGATTAAAACATTTAATGATGTCCCCTATTTATTACTTAGCCATATAACTATATACTAAGTCTAGTGTAAAGTATGGTATATAAATCATTATGTGCCATACTACAAACAAAATATCACTTCTTTAGTTTGTTTGTGATTGCATTGTAATTTATTTATTGTATTGTTTGTGTGAGTTATTTAATTGCTATTTGCCAGATTTAAGTCTGGTTAATTATTTATGATGCATATATAAACACGTGTTTTTTTGTAATTTATAAATCATTTACATATATATATATACATATATAAATATATATAATGCATTACGACAGTATACAGTTGTCTAGACATTCAAGTAAACTACTGTAATCACCGAGGTAATTACTAAAAATTACTAAATTTTAAAAAGTTATTTAGTGCCACAGAGTACTAAAAAATTTTGAAATGTTAAAACATATTGTTACCATTTGCTAAATTAAAAAGATTCTCATATTTACACGTGTGTGACAATTTACAAACTCCAATTTTCATGTTGTATCTATACTTTTTAATATAAACAATTATCAATATTTGAAATTCAAAAAAAAAATCAATTACATGCCTTGTTTTAGAATAGTCAAAATTTTAATAACACAAATTATCCATCCGCTTTGTTTTTTGCACTGATTTGAAATTCCGCAATTTCTATAATCTTTAAATATGTATAAAATTAACCTTGGAATTAACGAAATATCTTGCCAAATATCATAATAAACAAATTTGAAAATATTGAGTTTTTTTTTCAAAATTACTAATGCCTAATCTCTACAATTCTCGATTTACATAATTTTTATTGTATTCAATTGTTCCAAAGGTCAAATAGCTACATTTTATACTGACACATAGTTGTTGCTATATGTGACGGAAAGTAAAAGTTTGCATACTAAATTTCAAATCTGGTTTATATTTTAAAATTGTGCTATCCTACCCATCACATTTGTTATGTACACATTGTATTTGCTGTATGTTATTGACTAAAGTTTAATATTATTTGTAGCTAAGTTTGGCAATGAAATTAAAATCAGCTTAAATAAGAAATTATAACTTATAGTGTTTCACATCGTCTTATTTATATATGAAAATTTAATACTTCTATGAAAACATATCTAAAACTAATCAACTCAACAAGGACCTGAAATATCTTGGTATCACATTTACACCAAATTATAGAAATTCAATAAATTCAATGTTAAAAGAAGCATATTCTTCCACCACAACATACAACATTAAACAGTTAAACATAAATTAAACGTTTGTGCAACGAATTGCGTTTTAGTGCCTTAGATATCCTAACTATTATATATGGGCAAGAGAAATGCGAATAATGTATATCTCTATTCCGCATTAGGCACATTCACACTCACGCAAAGATGGCCATACATTTCCAATGAAAACTTGACCCTATAAATTTTATATGGAATTTTAAATTGTATTTTTTTTATTAACATAGTAATACGTTTCTCCTAATTCTAACTACAAACGTTGAGTTTAACCTTAGCATATAATTGATATAATACCAAAATAACAGTATCCTTGGTGGTTATCCACAGATTACTTTGGTAATTTATGTAAACATTACAGAAAGCAAAACATGAGTTTACTTGGAATTAAAAGTTTCGTCTAACCGTTCATACTTTATTTTATATATTGCCAAAATTAATTTCATTTTTATAGTAAATTTTCATTCACAATCGATAGAAATTAACAACTAGTTGATGTTATAAGATTGAAGTCATGTGACCAACATAGTCAATTTAAATGATCTAACTCTACTGATGATGTAACTTTATCGATTTTCATTGTAACAAATGTGTACCTTTTTAGTTATAGTGTTTTCTGCGACAGCTCCATTGATTAAAATATTTCAGGTTTCAAACCGTGAAAGGGGGTCGATTATCGCTTTTAATGTTCACGTCAACATCTATTTGTCAATTTATAATTTTATCTTTTGAATTTTTAGTATTAGACAAAAAATGGCCGAAAAAATAGTAATTGTGAGAAATGAAAATTGTGTGCTTTAGTAATTGTGTAAAGTACTAATTTCACATTATCAGAAAAAGTTGACTATAGCAAATGTAAATAACTCAGAAATTATATTATAGCCTTGAAGTGATATATTGCGGGATTTCTTGGTACACTATCAAATTCCTACACAATTATCTGGTTGTAGATGTTTTTTTTTATTACTCTTGCACTTTTCAATCATTATACGAAGTGCTTAAATATCATCAGTTTACAATATTAATTAGATTAGAATTATCGTTCTTATATTCTTAATGTTTCTATGGTGGATACTATACTATATATATATAGTTTGAGCCATTTTGAATATTTCTGTTATTTTTATAAAATAGTAAGAGATAGCTTTATTTTAAAGAATTCCAATGCACCTTCAGTGAAAATCTTATTTTATTGTAAATGCGCTGATCATTGAACATCTATTTCCAAAGATCTGAAAATTCTTCTTCTTAAACTTTATATCCACGACGAATATTTCTGTGATTGGACCGCTCCCTTTTGGTTTCTTGGCCGCATGTCAATGTTCAAATTATTCGCTATCATATATTTTACATTTTTAAATTGACTTCACTTTTGATGCTTCTCAACCTGAAGACTCGATTGCGGGAGTAGTTTACCTAAGTAATTCATTAGTAAAAGTAATAATAAATAATAAGCAAAGAATAAATAAGTTGATCTTATTTCATGTACTTGGATTTTCTTCTACTGTTGCTGTAAATTCAGTAAAACAGTTCATTATAGGGTTTTGTACTTGTTTTTCCATTTCATCGTCATTCTCATTTTCACACAATTTTGTCTACTCGTGCTGATAACTCACATCCACTTCATATTTATATATTATGTCGTCTGTGGTTTCTTTACCAATTTTATGTTCTGCTATCATCGAACTTTTGTATTGCCGACATTTGCCATTTCGTCGTAAATTTCATTGACTTTAATTTTCAAAGTCGATAAAGTTCATATGTTCATGCATGGGGTCTGTTGTATAAACAGAATATTTTGTTATATTTTATTATATATTTTACTAAATATATATGAGTGTTTTTTTTTGTTATGAAAATTTGTATTATATCATTTGTATTATAATTATCCATTCGATACAACGGCATAATTTGCGGAATTCATATTTTTAAAATATTGTTATAAAAGTGTGTTTTGGGAGGTTACTATTTGTTATATACAACGTTGATTCCCTGATAAATAGGCTGATAAATTGGCCGAGCGGTTAACGTGTAGCTATATTCGTAGAATAATAAAATATTTACTTGCCCTTTAACAAAAACTTTATTTTATCTTAATTCTATTGGAAAATACAATACAATTTTACTATACAAAATGTTTTTATTTTCTATTAACTTATACTTCACGATACACTTTTTTTTCTTTCAATATCTCTTGATTAAACTTTATTTTCAACTATTTTTTCTTGCTCATAAATCCCTATTTATATTTGCTTTTTGTTTACCTTTTGAACTTTCTCGAAGCTACCAGTTTTCAAGTACCTTATACATTTTTCTAGTCCCCTTATTGTTGTGACCGCCCTCTATTGAATATATACCAAATTCTTCAATGAGTACTAAATTTTCTAAATACAAAACAGGGCCGTACTGACACTTGTAACAATATATTATATTAGTTATCATTACGTTGGGTTCATTTTCCTAACGAATTTCATTAAAAAAAATAACTACTGATTATTTTGATAATTAAATATGAAGTTATCGTCTGGAATTGCTTGTACCAGAACTTGACTATGACTTGGACAAGGAAGTTTGCTCACAAATTTTTATCTATTATTATACTTTTACGTTTATCATGAATTTTACTTTAAAAAATCACAAATCATAGTTTTTTTTTTTGTAAACATCCATAGTACGGTTGCGGGTTCGATTTTAGTGACAACGACAATTAGTTATTCATTTTATCATTTTTTAACGGCTAGAAATTTATATCAACAATGTACGTTAAATCCAAAGTGTGCTATTTTAATAACTTAAATGAGTTTCCAATGTAATCAATCCTGAAGTAATTGATCGTAAATGATTACAATTTACATTAATTTTAAGTTATTTCTCGAAGCA
>JANSTX010037809.1:0-13203 GCA_027564355.1 Penthetria funebris | reverse complement strand
CTCGAATGTCACTGACCTATTCAAAAATAAGATAACCAAGAAAACATATTAACACAAATTTACAGCAAAAGTTCATAAACTTTTGGCTAAATTTAAACAAATAGAGTGAAAAATATTTAAGAAACACGTTTGCAACCAAATAATATGATCAAATTAATTAAATGACATTATTATGTCTATTTGTGTGCCCCATTTATATGTGTCACGAAGT
Source organism: Penthetria funebris (assembly GCA_027564355.1). Classification (NCBI taxonomy): domain Eukaryota; kingdom Metazoa; phylum Arthropoda; class Insecta; order Diptera; family Pleciidae; genus Penthetria; species Penthetria funebris. The sequence continues at coordinate 12,992 of JANSTX010037809.1, read as the reverse complement.
TCAAGTAAGCGTAAACTGTGTATTTGTTTTGTTTTTATTATTAATTACTTTACTTTTTTTGTAAATTTAAAAGCAAAAACAATTGTAGAATTTGATATAATGCACCGTCGTGTATTTTCATATGGTTATAGACTTTGTAATAAGTGGTACGCGCTAGTTCGATTGCATTTTATTGATTAAAATATTTTTGTTTTTTTTGGTTTTTGGCTTAATCCAGACCTTTTTACAAAATTTCTGCACAAACAAGTTCATACATTGCGTATTGTTGCGTATTCATAACTACGTATCCATAACTAATTACCATTTAACCTATGAGCACCTAGTTTTAATCATAACATAATTGATATTTAAGGTAGTTTTTGCATACTTGATCTATTTAATACACGAGTATTTTGAGTCATTCAAGTGAAATTTCATCTAACATGAACCCTATGGCAAAATGATTTAGTTAGAGCAAATGCTCTTTAATGTATGTACTTGTACTATTTTTTTTATTATCTTCACGCCAATAGAAAGCTGTACACATTTTTGATGATTATTGAAGGAACTTCAGTAAATAGATATTGTAATTATTGTTTATAAGTGTACCATATTGTTAATGATTTTGAACCATTCAAGTGAAATTTCATTCAACAATACAGTTGCATTTCAATGTTTGTTATCATAGTGAACCCTAGACTGGTTAGTAAATTCTATAATATCTGCTTGTATTTTTTTGTATCCTCACCAACTCTAACATTTCAGCTTCATATATTATTATTTGTATTATTGAAGTAACTTATCCATAATTAGATATTATATTTTTTGTTTATCGGCTCACTTTACTAATAAATTTTGATGTAATTCTTATTACTGCATATCAGTAGATAATATGTACTTATAATATAAATATGAGGGAAATTATTCTTTTAAATTAGTTTTTGCAATGCTACATACATACATTTTTTTTATGTTCTTTTGAACTTTTTTTTTCCCCCGTATTTGAATGCTTGAATGCACTTAGAGAAGAAATAGAAAATGCTAAAAAAAACCATACTTTTCTTCAACATATACTCGTACTTAAACGGTTTCCACTATTATACATAAATAATTATATTGTAAATAGTGCTTCAGTTTCAGTGAGAAGATATATGTTTAATTATATATATATAAATAGTTGTACTGTTATTAATTAATTGGGTTAAAATGTTTGAATGGAAAACTATAGCAATGATAAATAGATGATATAATATTTAACATGGGTAAGGAGGTGTTTATGAATGAACTGACACATAAACCTCTTTTCCAACTGCTTTCGACCACATAAAATCCTTAATAGTTGTCCACCTATTTTAGTACATCTTAAGAAAGTTACATAAATACGTAAGAACTAACACCACTTCCTAATTCATATATAGTTCACAGATGATTATATTAATTATTAACTAATATTGGGGACATCCCCTAAATGTTTAAGACATTTCTATAAACCATTTAAGTGTATTTTTTGGATGTGAACCAATATTATGTGATTATATTTGAGATACGGGTCACATTTTAATTTTTCTACAACCTTTATCATTTGTCACGTTTTAATATTTCTATTTATAGTTTCGAATTATTTATAATAATTACACCACAACACAATAATGTACATTACATAATATATATATAATTACAAGTTAAAAATAGAAAAATCAATAAGTTTGCTTTGACGTAGATAGGAGCCCCAAAATAGTTTATAAAGTAAAGAATTAATTACAAAAAAAGAACAGACTATGAAAATACTAATCGTACTTTCATTTTTATGGTGTCATATTAAATGGGAATGATATTAAAGAACATTTACGTTGTACAATATATTCTTGGTATCCCATAGGGATGATTTAGGGTTTACGTGCCTATAGTTCATTTTATTTTCTATATTATTGTTTGTTATCATACAATCAGTTATTTATTTAATTGTTAATAGTTATAGAATAAGTTTTCTTTTATAAATATAAAAATATATAGATAGATATAGATATATATATATATATATATATATATAACATATATGCAAAGTGTAGGGACATTTATAAAAGTCATGAATAATTAATTTTAATTTTGAAAGTATCATTGTGTGCGCTCCGACAGGTGGTGGTGGGTGACACCAGCCCATGTAAAACTTAAACAAAAAAAAAAAAACACTAATTTAAATATTAATTTTACAAATTAATTGGATCTACTTAAATATGAAGAGAAGAATGAACATTGTGTTGTTTATTATAATAGAGGAAATGAAATCACATTCTTAAGTATGTATAATTTTTTTTCACTTCCGCAAGTATGAATATTTTCTATATTAAAGTGTAAAGAAATTAAAAAAACATACGCGGTTATTGTGTATTTATACGTAAATAAATAATATGAATATGGTTTATATATTGATAAAACTATTTCTAACAATAATAGTGCCTGTCAAGTACTGTGTTCATTCTCATTGCATTGATATATTACTCTTTCTTGATTGACATGTAGTACATATCTCACTAGTCCATCATATCCATTCCTCCTAATAAATTTGGGTATAGTTAATGAAGAAAATCAGTTCGACAGGATACATATTATACAGTTTCTTATGTCACCATTTTAATAGAATATTTAACTGAAATTTAAAGTAAAATCAAACAAAATTTTGAATAAACTTATTTCATAAGAATAGATAATTTACCCTAATGTATTTTATTGTTGAGCTTCGCGCACACAAAAATTTTCTATCTTCAATCTAGCCTCATCAAGTGATTGAATTAATATTTTCATATGATTGTAATACTTATCTAAATGAAGTGCTAATTTTTTTTTTTGACTTTGTTTGGCTAATGAACGAGACGAAGTCTTTAAGGAGCTACTGAGATTATTATCTAAATTATAGCAATTTATTTTCTTCAATACCACAATACACAAAAACGAAAAGAAAAACTAATAATTAGTTTCCCTCTTAATAGTTCACATAATATGCTGAAATAAACATTTATAAACCAAATAAACAGACTAAAGAGGTTGAAAGCAATTTTGTTTGTTAAAGATTACCTTGCAGCTATCTATCTTAAACTATAAACACAGTTTTTTTTAATGTATTTTTCTTTCTAAAAGGTATATATAAAACTCATTTTTCCTTCCCACTTCAAAAACCATAATTTAAAATGCACATATAAATGTATATATCATTTATATGTGTATATACCTATTTTTGTAGACCTTAATATTTCTAGTTTCTATATGATAATAAATGACTTTCTATATTCGTATACCTTTAAGGTATTCGTTTTATTTTTCATCTTGAAATTTACTGGAATAAAGAACAGATCTTATTCACTGCATGCATATAATATCATAAAACTAGAAACCAGAACTCGAGAACTTATATACACATTTTAAATAGGGAGTATATACATATATAGACATGAATAATAAATATATATATATATATGCGGAAAATATTCTCAAAGAAAAGCTTGTGGCAGTTTGTATCAATATAAAAAAAAAATACACATACTTTATATGAAAAATCTAAGAAAGTTTTCCACTCTTCGTACAAAAGATACGAGGAAGTAGAAATTTTACAATTACACAAAGAGTAAACAGTTGTAAAGTTTAATTTTCTCTTTCCTTTTCCATTACCCAGAGAATAACGTTAGGGAAATGGTATCAAGATCAGCTTTGAAATGTTATTTAAATGTTACCTGTATAATTTATGTATATATAATAAATTTAAATTATAAATAGCAATACTTTAAGTTTAACAGTAGTTTTTTGCACTTTGTAAATCTTTTAGCATTCACATGTATTGGAACGTGTAAAATCCGATCGAATACCAGTAACAAAACCAGAAGAAGATAGGCGAAGACGAACAATTATTGTCGAAAAGAAAAATGGATCATATGGTTTTACATTACAAAGTTATGGCATACACTACAAAAAGGAACAAGAGGTAAATTTGGTATTTATAATTTCAAAATTACATATAATATGCACAATTTTTCAATAATTTAGGTTGAAATGATAACATATGTTGATTATGTTGAATATGATGGTCCTGCATATAAATCAGGAATGCGAGAAGGTGATGTTATATTATCGATAAATGGTAGTGATATGGAAAAGGCTGATCATAAAACTCTTGTTGCCTTCATCAAAAACTGTGATACACGTATGCGTATGGTTGTATTATTTGAGGATTGTGTACGTAAAGTTGAATTACATATGCGTTACATTCAATTGCAAAATGTATTACAAATAAAAATGAATGAATTGGAACGAATGTGTTTACGTGAACGTGAATTACTTGAAGGTAAATGGAAAACACATAGTTTACCAGCACGTAAAAAATCAACAACGCAATCACCATCAAATAATAATATTAATAGTAGTAATAGTAATAGTAATAATAATAATAATAATGGCAATAATAATGATCGAAGTGAAAGTGTGATAACATCTAGTGATATTTCTGATACACAACCATATACTCGTCCGATATTATCCACAGAAGACATTAATTTGGGACGTCACAAAACTTGTGTTATACCACCACCAGCACAATTTATGTTAACCTATCAATATTTAGATCCACATTGTCGCTATATATTAAGACCAACAACGTCAAGTAGTAGCGGTGAATATTATTTAAGTATTGGGCCACCATCACGTAGCAAAAGTGATCATCAATATTTTTTAAGTCGTACATCATCAGAAAATACCAATATACATCAACCGTCAACGCAACACAAAACCCATCAATCGCAATCACAAAATCAACAACATAAACATCGTCATAATCATAATCATCATCATCATCATAGTCAACAACAACAGCAGCAGCAACAAGCACAACAACCACAACCACAACCACAACCACAACAACAACCACAACCACAGCATCAAAAACAGGAGCAATCATCAATTAATAACAATAACAGTAATAATGTTGATGTAAAAACTGGTAATAATAAATCAACAACATCGACAACAAATCGACATTGTCATAGTTCACACTCATGCAATCCATGTTTGGGTCATAAAAAAGATAAAACAAATAATGGTGATAATATTAGTTTAGACGCTTATGATTTAGCTAGTCCATGTTGTGATCCACATTGTGTACCAACTAGGTATGTTGTTTATTAATTATAATAAATAAAACGTTTTATCATTTATTAAAATTGATTTGTATAGAAGACGATCACGTCATCATAAGGACCATCATCACAAACATAAACATCGGGACAAAGAAAGTAAGGAACGCATTCAAAGGCCTAGATCACAATCACATATATCATCCATTGCTGCACAACCAGTTAATCAAAATCACAACGAAAAACATGTAAGTTCATAAAAAGTGAAATTAATGGTTTTTTTTTGTGGCAACTTCGTACGGGTAGGTCGAGGTGGATATTTTTTATTATTTTTTTTATCGGTTAATTGAAAATGAATAGTAACGTTTGTTTTTTTTTTTTTTATAAAACAAAGCCATTTTTTAGCGATTGTTTCCCTTGAGTGATGCTCACGCACAAAATAACTCTCGGCTCATGGGATAGAAAGGGGAGGGAGGGTTGTTATGAAAATAACCGTGAATGTTTGTTTTAAATTTCTGTAAGCAATAAAGTTGTAAAGTGAATCTATTTAATTAGTGACGTAAGTATTACCAGTAAGCCGAATAACCCGATCAAATGAATTAGATATATCTGATACAAGGACCGTAACCTCACCAAACTTGTGAAATATGCTACTACTCCAGATTTCGATTACATGTGTCATAATATATCCTGAATTGAAAACCATATTGACGGGCGGGTTATTAAATTATTAGTTTGTAGTTAATAATTGTTTTTTCAAAGACCTTGGATTGAAGTAATTTTGTTATTGTGTAAAACAAGTATTTATGTTAAAAAAAAAAACTATTAAATTTTCTCATTTTTTTTTTTTATTTTAGAATCACCGTCCAAAATTTTATGACATTTCATCTGGTTTAGCATCACATTGTAGTTTACATTCATGTACATCAAGTGAATTTGGTGGATGTAGTATTGGTGGTGGTAGCAGTGGTGTTGGTGAAGTTGCTGCAGGCATTGCAACTGGAACATTAGGTAGTATTGGTGCTGAAACATCGATGGCATCATATAGTACATCGTTAAGTACGGATACATTATATTGGGATCCACGTAGTGATGTTATTTCCGGTGGTCCATCAAGGCAACAATCAACAAAATCGAAACAATCATATCAACAGCAGCAACAACAGCAACAGCAGCAACAACAGCAACATCAGCAGCAGCACCAGCAGCAACAACAACAACAACAGTATTCCCATAGATATCACTTACATACTGCTCAAATACAACCAACAATGCCACCATATACATGTCATCCACAATATAATTTACAAAATAAACCAAAATCATGGGATAATTTAGCATTGAAAGGTTTCGGAGGTTATGGTTTTGGTTATGGTTATTTGGACACGGTAGCACCAAAATTACAACAAACAAATCATCAAACACCACAATCACAACATCATCATCAACAACAACAACAACAACAACAACAACAACAATTACACCATCAAAGTTTGGGTGGTAAAAACCAACATATAAATCATTTACTTACAAATAATCAACGTCATTCAATACCACGTAAAAATCCTTATGGTCGTTATTCAACATTTTCGGATGTTGAAAATTATGCGCCACCACCATCTCAATTTGTTCAAGAAATAACAACAACAACTATAACAAAATCAACTGAAAATTTATTAGGAGTATTTAATCATCAATCTGAAGTAATTGTACCATCAACACAACAATATGATTGTAATAATGATGTTAAAAATGAAATAAATGTTACCAGCATAACTGGTGGTGTTGGTATTGTTAATAGTAGTGTGGTTAGCGGTACCGCTGGTATTACCATTAATGATACAAGTGGTACAGAAACAAATAATATTGGTGGTAAATGTGATAATATACTAATTAAAAAACCACATGATTGTCTGGGCTATTATTCACATTTACCAAGAAATACAAATAATACTATTGTTACGACAACGGCTAGAGGTGTCGCAACAATTTCAGAAGTAACTCGGCTCTAATGTATTATTATAATATTATTATTATTGTTATTAATAATACTAAGTTGTTTTTTTGCTTTTATTTTTTAATAATTATTTAATTTATGTATTTATTTCAATTGTTAATTAATTTATTTTATAGGGAAAAGAAAATGTAGTAGGTATAAGATTTATTATTTTTTTTTTTTTTTTTTTGCAAAATTTAGCCAAATATATAATCACAAGTAATGTAATAATAAGTAGTAAGTAGTATTTAATTTATATAATTATGAAATTGAACAAATTCCGTAAATTTTTAATGATGGAATTACGAACGCCAAATAAAATAATTAAAATTAATAATTTTATAAGTAAAATGTAATTAAAGACTTTAATTCTTATTTATTATTAGCTACTGAGAATTTAAAGAAAAAAGTCTGAATTTCTTCAGTGTGATGCAAATGATATAGTAAATGATTAATTTTGTTTCAATAAGAATATGCAAATAGGTTTTAGGGCAATCTTTCTTATCGGCTAGATTTTACTATTAGTACACATCCATTCTTATTGAGCAATTGGCATTATTCTTGAAATATTTTATTTACGTTTGCATAATCAATTAATTTAAACAAAAAAAAAACTTTACAATCTCCAGGTTGTGTATTCGTCTAACTGTCTATACTTTTCTGTTAAAAAAAAATAATTATGTTCTTCAAAATTTCCATTTCTAATCGACTTAAATATTTATAACAAAAAAAAAAAAACATTAAAATTATTTTACTTTTTCTTTTTAATAACATCATCAGGCACAACAACCCCCGTATTTACAAAATAATATATAATAAAAATTATCAACCATTATTCATAATTAGTAAATTAATTGGAATTATATAATTAAGTAGAAAACAAATATATGCGAAAATAAATACATAAAGTACACGTTTCTTGAAACTATATTGTAATTTATGTTTTAAACTCTTATGAATAGCAATAAGTGGTTTGTAAATGTTTTAATGTTACATAAAAGGCTTTGATAATAACTAACACAAAAAAGTATATAAGCTTTTTATAAAAAGATAAAGAAAAAGAAACCCCCTCCCCCCCCCCGCATCATGTATATTATGTAATAATTACTCTAAATTATTAATTGATTTAAGAAAAATGATGTTTTCTATATATTATTAATAATGCATGCATTTTGTCTAATAGAGAATTATAGTATTGTGTGGAATGGAAATAAAGGCAATTAATTTAAGTTAAAATTACTACGATATCATCGGATTTAGAAATGTACAATTTATCATCGGACTTAGAAATGCACGAATTTATTTCTGCATGAATTTGATTCTTCATATATTCCATAATTTTAGTATTAATGAGACGCGTTCTTGAGAAAAATTTAACGGTCGTCTAAAAACAAACTTTTTTTTTTCCCATAGTTTTAGTATTTTAAATGAATAATCTCTTAATGGGTAAAATACTATTAAATAATTGATACTCAACAATATCTCTGTGATTTTTATTTTATTTGTTTTGTCTTAAATATATAAGAAATAATTCTAGTCTTCTTTGAATTGAATTAATTTATAGTATTACACAGACATTTAGCTTATTTATATAAAAAAAAAAAAAGAATAATATAATATAATATAATAAATAAAAAGAAAATGTATTGGTTTCGGCGATAATCTCAATTTAATTAGCTATTGTATATCGAATTAATAATAATATACAAAATTTACTCGTATGTAAAAAAAAAACCTAATTTCTATGATTAAATAAAATCAAAGATACAGAATGTTAATAATTAAAGACACCAAAGAAGAACATATAACATAAACTATACTTTGATTTGGCTAAGTAAATTTTTATTTTAAATATTTTATAGACAAATAGAACAATTTCCAAAAATAAAAAAAAAAATCAGACTTTTGTAAAAATTGATGAACATACATTTATATATGTTCAAACATTTTAAATATAAAATAATGAAAAGAATTTTAAAACAAATTTATTAATTTTTTAAACATATACTTTTTATCAGGGAAATACACAACAATTTATGTGAACAGCAAATGGTTCACTGTTTTGAGAACTAATGGTTTTGCAGAAATATGTACAATCAGTGTAGTCAAAATTTATCATGTCTCAATAAGTTAATAACTAATAGATATACTCATTCTGATCACATAATAAATCAAATAATATAAAATTAAAAATGAATACAATTGTTTATTATACTAAACAATACTCACCGAAATCTAATATAAGTGTGTAGTTTGTGTACAAGCATATTAAGTAATTTGATAAAACTGTTACAACAAATCTATATTCTGATGACGATGATGAACAATAATATATAACTATAATTAAAAAATATTATGTTTTAAGAAAATATTTATATATTATAATTTTTTTTTTTTTGCGTAATACTAGTGTGATATTACAATTAATTTAAAATATGTATTACCAAAATTAAAACATTAACAATCATTTGAAAATCATTCGTCTCATTTTAATTGGTGTATGTTGTAAATGACAATGACGCACCAAATATCGATTACTATAAAATGTTGCACCACATTGACCACAACGATATTGTGGTCGTAACCAATTTCGAACACATCGATGCTGTTCACTTAAGTGTACCAATAATTCAGCATTATTTTCCCATGTTTTTTTACAATATGCACATTGAAAACGTTCCGAACATAAAAATAATGGTTTAATATTTTCTTTGATTTTTGTTGCCGATGGACTATTTTGTTTAACCACATCTTTAAAATTACGGATATTTTGATGATTTATTGTATTATCATCTAAAAAATTAATCGGTGTACTTGTTATAATTTTATTTGATTTTCTTGATGATGCCAATGGACCACCATAATAAGATGATGTTACCGATGATGTTATTGATGATGTTGGTGATGATGATTTTTGTAATTTCGTTAAACGAAATATATTGCGAAAATGAAATTTTTGCATATTTTTTGATGATATTTTTTTATTTTCCATTGCCATTGTTGACGGCCTTAACGATGGCAAACAATAATTTACATTACTTTGTAATAAATTATGATCATTATTTTTATTATCATTAAAATATTCATTAATATTATCCAGTGATGTGGTAAGCATTGGCAAATCAAATCTTAATTCTCTACGTACGGAAATTGAACGTTTTATTGCCGCATTTTTATTACGTCTTATAACAGCTGATGATGGTGAACATATAATTTTATTTGATTTTATTGGTAATTTTTTCAGTATTGATTTTAAAGGTGTACCACCATCGATTAATGGTGGCAATTCTGAATTTATACTTTTCATTTCTTCATCATTTTCTAATTCACCGTATACATCACTAAGTCCTAAAAGTAAAATTCTTTAATATAATTTTAATGTGATAATTACAAAATATTATAATTGAAAGGATTATACGCCTATACTGCGATGATTCTTATAATGACGCAAGAAATTAAGTCTACTTACAGCATTTTTAGCGACATTCAAGATATGTGATGATCACTCAAAAGCAGTTTAGAATTGATGTGCGTTACGAGGGGAATTGAAATAGGCAGCAAATTTCCATCAAAATTTATAAATGTTTGGAATTCTATTGAAACAATAAGAAAATGCTGCAGAGTACTGTCATTAGCATAACTGTGGTTAGGGATAGGGACAAAAGATCATTAATAAATATTAGGAAGAGTATGCAATAAAACAGAAACCTGAGGAAGCTTATGCATTAAGTTTGAAAATGTTAGAAGTGACGCGATCGAAAATAACTTGAATTAATCGACACACATCAGAAAGTCGAATATTCAACTTTTGACAATATTGCCGCATACAAAATCCTGTCAAATGCCGTAGATATATTGAGAGAAAGTATCTTTGTCCCACCAAACATGCTAGTAAGTCATAATATCTCCAGTCGATCTTCTAGAACGAAAGCCATATTTACGATGATGAATAATATTATTGGATTCCAAATATGATATGATCTTGAAATTAATTACAATTCACAGAACTTAGATAAAATTGAAGTAATGACCATGGGTGTGTAATTGAAAGGATCAAATTTAGAAACTATAAAGCTTATAAAGTGCATTATGTGACAAATGACTAATATTTTAATGTATTTATGATGTATCTATCCACATGAAATTTTTAAATAATAATTACTCTGGCAATGATAAAATAATCAGAACATTTATATATGCACAGAATTTGTGGTGCAATCTGATGTGAAATTGATAAGACAAAAATGGCAATATGAAGCCACTATAAGCGAGGCTATCAAATTAATAGTGTTTTCTGTATAAACAATGTCACAAATAAATGTATGTATAAACAATAAATTACCTGGAGAGCATACAGCATATAATATACTTGGTTCAGTTTCTTTGGCTGCCTGTATTTTTATCAAATTATTATCTTGTTGTTGCCACATTTTTAAAACATCATTACCATGATAATTGGCTATGTGTTTTGGTATTAATCCTAAATGTATAAATGAAGCACCACAAAATGGACAACTATGATGATTATCTATGTGGGTGATGCTACCAATAGATGCATTTTCTTTCAAATTCTGTTGTTGATTTTGTTGTTCCAGTAATTGTAACGAGGATGATGACTGGTGATGTTCTTGTTGTATTAATTGATTTTGTAATTGTTTTTGTTTTTCTTGTTGACATAAATAATTTGCCAACACATTACTGTGTTTCTTTTTTAAATGATCTTTTAATGAAAATTCAAAAATAAAACCATCCGCACAAAATGGACAAAAAATATTACGTGTTAATTGTAATGCATTTGATACAATATTACCGGCAATAACACTCAATTCTTCATCATTTTCAATCATTTTAATTTAATATATTTTTTTTTGCTAATTTATGTAGTAAATAAATAATATAATACTTTCGAATGATAGGAAAGGGTTTGTGTTTGTCTTCTGTTCATAAGCTTCTTTATTTTTGTTGTTTTTTCAACGTATAAAAATGACAGTTAATTTGCTCAATTTTGATAATAATTCACAATGAAATTTAGAAAAAAAAAACATCTATTTTATTATATCGTTATAATTTTTCGTTATATATTTCATATATCTGACGGGTTAAAGTGAAATAAAGGTAGCCATTATTATTTAGTGGTCATTCTTATGAGCGTTCTTTTGTTTTGTGTTAAAATTGAAAAACAACAAAAATTTATTTGTATTTTTGTTTAATTTGTTAAAGTGTTGAACATTAAAATGGATGTAAGTAAATAGAGTTCTAAGTTGATTATAGAAAATAATAAATTTGTCTTTACCCATTATGTACATATATTTAACAATTTATCCATCTTGAACGCACATACATTCCAAAATTATCAACCTGCGACCAACATGTTTGGCCAATCTCAATCCTCTGCTACACAACCAAATCAATGTAACTTCTTTCCTGTCATCCTATTATATAATAAAAACGTAATCACATTACATATACCATATACGATTTTCCATAGTAGAGCGCAATTCTGTCTGTAGCCTATAGTTTGTCTAAAGCAGTTATGCTATATTATTATTCAGCATCCCGAATATCTGTCTAAACAATCAATGTCTTCCCTTAGCTAAATAAAATGTAAAGGCTATATATAATACACCATCACCACATGAGTGCAAAGAGAGGCCAATACTAGATTGTTACTTTGCCATTTCTAATACATGTATGTAAATATCAAATGTGAACTGAATTAATCTTTATCTGTTGCGAAGTATATATCAATTGGGTATTTCGGTAATGTGGTGCAAGAATTCCAAGCTACCTAGTTTGTTGAATAAACACGACATTGACACCATTCAATGGTAACCAAGGCTAATATATTTCTGTGAACATTTGTTTTCCACAGACCACAATTGATCTGTTCATTGATATAT
>JANSTX010037798.1:0-13204 GCA_027564355.1 Penthetria funebris | reverse complement strand
ACCGCCCTTCGTGCTTCTCGTTTTGCTATTTTATACATTTCTAAATCGTCACTGGAGCGAGTTCTTTGACAAGTTTTGTATGATGTTTTCTTTTTTATGATATTTTTCTGTACCTCTGTATCCCACCACCAAGTTTCATTTCCAATTTGCAAAGAACCTTTCGACATACCAAGGTATTGTTTTGACTTCTCTTTGCAAAGCATTTCAAAGTCATTCCACATAACCTCCGGTTCCCGATCATCTTGCAAATTGTGACTTAAGTATGTAGAAAGCGTTGTTATAAGACGGTCATTTCCTACATGTTACTTAAATACTTTGTTTTTTCAATGTTGTTCCGCCGTTTGTTTTTAAATGCTTCTTTAAGAACGATTTTTGCTACTAGCAATCTGTGCTGTGAAGTAAGAGGCTCATCAGGTATCACCTTATTGTCATTAAAATATTTAAAATTTGGTCTATAACCTCTGCTAGTTCGGTACTACGGCCAGTTAAGGAGCCGATATTCCATGTACCTACTCTCAAAATTTTACATTCTGAATTGACTCCAGTTTTGGTACTCCCCACCCGGAGATCCGATTGGGGGAGTAGTTAACCTCCGGAATTCTTCACCAATTTTATGTTCGGTTATTATCGAATTGGCAACAATAATAGCCTGGGCTATATGCCTTGGTTATGGCGGCACAGTCGCCATGTTGCGGTGATTTTAATTGGCTCTAGATTTAAAGTAGAATATGTTAGCCGCATATTTTCCTAGAGACCCTCCAATCACGGACTGGATGACTTTTAATGTCAATAACATATAGACTCGATCCAAAAATATTTCATGGACGATTATTGATATAGACTCAATATCTATATGGAAATACTAAACAAACAAAACGAATGTTTCTATTTCTACGATACTTTACGAATACCTACTAGTGCCAGATATTTACGAAGTTTTAAGAAATAATGGTATTATAAAGATTCATAGTTAAAAGTACATTTTTTAAAATTCAGTATCAGACAAACAGAAATTTATAATGGATTTAGAAATTAATATTTACCACTTGCAGTACAAAATGATATTTTAACTCTACATGAACATGAATAGAAAAAGGTAGATTGAGTATATTTTGTGTCATTACCCAAAGAAAAACGCATTTCTGAAATTCACATTCCTAAAATTTTGTATCAGGTGGGCAGGAATTTCAAATCGTATTTGAAAATTAATATAAACTATTTATTTTTCTTCAAGGCATATAGAAGATGATTTTTTCAACTCTCGAAGCAGCATAAGTGCCAATGATTTAAATTTTTTCGTAATTTATTACTATGAGACCACATCAATATTATCTTGAGCTCACATAATTTCACATTAAAATCAAATCTGAATAATTGTTACAAACTTTAGACTACTCAAAGTACTGATATTATTTGTTTGTACAGACATATTGCAATATACTTATTTGGCTACTGTGGTGATTCCCAAAGAACAAAATGCTTGATTAGTATATAGACCTTTTTTAATTTTTTTAAAATTTTACTTGAATTTCATTACGCTTCGGATCAAATAGAATACCATGTTTCTATCTTTAATTTCGTTGTTTCAAATATTATTCCAACATTTCAGGTTATTTACGTATTATAGCAGTTACAAGTACACACATTTGTCTAGGTTGATGGAATTGTATGTTAGTTCTTAATTGGCCATTGGCCATGGTTCCCATATAACCACAATCACTTGACCAAGAATGTAAATAACTTTTTCAGGTCGGCAATAAAATTCAAAAATGTGTTTTAAATAAATTGTATATACAATTCATTATGGGACCTAATAGATTTAGATTGTCAAAGCATAGTTTCCTGTATGTGTATAGATAAGTTCCATCAAATTTCCAATTAATTTATTTTATATATGTCATTCACAATCATTACTGGTCAAGTCATTCATTCATTCGTTCATTTATTCTTTAACATGTGAAAGGTACACACACCGCACATTCCTGATGAAAATAATCATTTATATAATTTTCACTGTTTGATTTCATATATTACATTATTGAACTTCACAAACAGTATTCTTAATAATCAAAATCAATTTCTAAAGTTATGTCAATCATTGAAAATGATATTCTTTATTATTACTTTCTATTTCACATTGTAGAAGTTATAAGTAGCATACATGCAGATATTTCATCAAAATGTAATGCTATAACCACCTATTCTTTATACATAAGGATTCTATGGAAAAAGCAAAATTGAAAGAAACAAAATTGTATCCACATTTCCTGAAACATAGCAAAACATGAATTTTCTCTCAGTATTATATCTATATATACTACACAGGATATATAATATATACAAATATTATATACCTATCAACCCTTGTTATACAGTTATATATATATATATATATATATATATAAATCGCACAAAGAACATTTAGTGTCATGTGTTTTGTATATGAAGTCACATAGTATTGGATATATGAGGCGACATCCGACTTTATATTGCGGTGGAAAAACCACCCTAGATAAATGTGATGGAGCAAATGTTACCACCACCATTCACCACATGCCGCGCTGGGTTGTTTTGTATCAATTCGTATATTTTTGCACCACCAAAAAAAAAAAAGAAAAAATAACAAAAAAAAAAAAAGAAAATAATAATATAATATAGGGATCGACATTATATATCTTTCTTAAAAGACTTGTAACTATTTTATAGCTATATATGGCATCGTCTATTTTGGTGGCTTTACTTAAAGATTTGTGATTTTTGTCTAATCTTGTATATTGGAAAATTTATTTCATAGGGAAGCACAAAATTAATGAAAGTAAAATAGAGATCGGTAATGGTGGTGATATACTATTAGCAGCAGCAGCAGCAACAGCAGCAGCACCACCAGCAACTTAATCAGCTACTTCTATTGGGATATGTAGACATGATTTTATCTATTTTTTTGGAATATTCTTCATTTTTTTTTCTTTTTATTTGTTCAACTTACGAATGAGTTTACATATAAAGGATAACTAACTAACTATGTAGACATTTTCATAGATTATTTGGAATAGATATAATATTACTTAGCTAATAAAGCGGTCATGACCTGCAAATTCTTTTCAGATTAACTTTTGTACTGATAAAACTTCTAGTATATTTCTATATAATTTTACTTTATATATGGATGATGGTATTTTTATTATATTATGTGTGTAGTAAATCTTTTTCAAAAAAAAAAAAAAAAAAAAAAAATTTTACTTTATCTATTAAATTTCCCATATTTCTATCTAAATAAAGAATTTCTTTTCATACTATGATTTTCCATACATAAGCGAAATTATACATTACATTATCAGTTGCCAATGTCTTACAAACATTTTATTTTATTGGTCGTTATTTTCAAAAGTTATCACATAAATTATTTCTGCAATTAAAATATTAAATTATTGTTATTTTGTTAAAGTTCCTGGTAAAGTTTAATGTTTTGTAAACATGAAAATATTTATCGAATAACAATAAATGGATACTTTTAAAACAGTTTTCAAATAATTGCAACGAATTAAATTAACGTTTATGATACTGGTGTAAAAGAGGTATACGTGTCGTCAATGGTACATTTGGAAATTAGATCCACTATACTAATTTGAATAATTTCCATAGATATTCAAGAAATCATCTTAAGACAGTCCCTTCAGTATTATGTAAACCTTTTACAGTCTATTACAACATTTTGAGATACTTTCTAATCTATTTATATATATACGAGTATTATAATAGTTGTTAAAGTAATTAAATTTTGCATTATTAAGTTCAGAAACTAGATCAATTAACAATTTGTTAAATATATTTGATTGAGATTTGTAAAATGTCCAGTCAACCAATAAACATAATAAATTTCTTTTGCACCGAAAACTATGATTTGAAAAATATCGTGGTGAAATATTAATTTGCTATAATAAATCATACAAATATAGTTTTAAAGTAAAAAATCACATGTTCTTCTGAATTATAAGAATATTAGCAGACGCAATATTTAAACGAAAATTCATGGACATATATAGCTTCAAATATATCAATTATGACCACTACTTTGTAGTGCTATTTTTCATGGAATTCATTCATTTAACAACATCCAAAAAAAAATTAAAGAAAAAACTAACAAATCACTAAATATCAGAAAATCATTTTAATTTTAAATTAGCAACCCCGACCTGAAATTAAAATTTTAGTAGGTTTATTTCGTTGATCGGGTCTCACAAGATTAACTGTAAATTACAAATCATATAAAATGTATTGAAAATGATTTCAATATTCTGTTCGCCTGTTACCCACTTGAAAATTTTGAAATATTGTTAATATTATTGGTGTATGTTGTTGTTTAAGACTTAACATTTTAAGCTTTATATTTCTGCTCGTCTGTTACACATTTGTTGAATTTGGGATATTTTGTTAGGACGTAAAAAGTTCATAAATTTTTAAAAAAAATATCAGAAAATCATTTTAATTTTAAATTTTGCAACCCCGAAATGAAATTTAAATTTTAGTAGGTTTATTTCGTTGACCGGGCCTCACAAGAATAACTGTAAATTACAAACAAAAATGTTTATCAACCAAAGTTTTTATTTACGTAAAATATCGTATTGAAAATAATTTCTGTATTCTGCTCGCCTGTTACCTACTTGATAATTTTGAAATAATATTGTTGATATTGCTGTTTGAGACTTAACATTTTAAGCTTTCTATTTCTGCTCCTGTTACACATTTGTTGAATTTGGGACATTTTGTTAGGACGTGAAAAGTTCATTAAATTTAAAAAAAAAAAAATCAGAAAATCATAAAAATATCAGAAAATCATATTAATTTTAAATTAGTAACCTCGACCTGAAATTTAAATTTCAATAGGTTTCTTTCGTTGACCGGGCTTCACAAGAATAAATGTAAATTACGAATATTGGTGTATGTTGTTGTTTAAGACTAAACAATAGATTTCTGCCTGCCTGTTACACATTTGCTGAATTTGGAACATTCAGTACGAACATGAAAAAAATATGTTACTTCCTAACAATATATCTACAAATTATCAAATGCAGAATAGGCGAGCAGAAATATTAAGAAAATATTTTCCAATCCAATATTTTACACAAACAAAAACTTTTATTAATAAACATTTTTGTTATTAATTTACAGTTATTCTTATGAGGTCCGGTAATCGAAATAAATTTTTTTCAATTGAGTTTCAGGTTGGAATTAATAATATAAAAATAAAATAATTTTATTCTCTTGTTTAAATTGCTTAAAAATGCAAAAAATAAAAATAAAAATAAATAATTTCGACAAAGATTTTCCAACGATTTACTTCTGTGTATGAATTAATTTCATTTTTAATATTGTCGTTAACATGATGATCGGCTTTATGTATTCAATGGAATATTACATATATTATTGAAATAGTGCAAAATGTTTACCCATCAGGATCACATCATCAAAATCATCACAATCATCACCCTAATTAATTTGAATAAATATGAAACATACATAAATATTATAGAAGACATACAATGAGTAATTCATTCATTCCATTTGCTTTGATCGTCATATTTATATTTGAAAAAAAATAACTAAATTAAAATTAATGGGTTTGATGACATAATAAATAACAACTTATAATTAATTACTTGATTAAAATTGTTGTTTTCATTTTCACATAAAACGAATCAATGTTAAATTGTCATTATGTAATGTAATTGATAAAAATAAAAAAAATAATTAAATTATTTTGAAATTATTTCGTACTTCATTGACTGTCAATTACCAACAATATCAGTTGAAATTGATTCAAGATATAATAAAGGGTTCATTGACATCATAACTTACATAACTATTGGTTAGAAATTCGAGAACTATATCTTCATAATTCAATTTAATTTATTTATCGCCGGTGTTTGTATTTTCTGAAATTATTTAGAAGTCTGCTTTGGAATACCACAGTTTTGAATTTATTGATCGTGCGACTCTGTCAAAGCAATTCTATCATCTAGATAATTTTCAATATTTATTCATAACCATTTTCTCAAACTTTAAACCGAATTCACACTTGTACCAATGATATAGGTATTATTATTTTTTTAGAATCTATTGAATATTGGTAATTTGTAATTTGCTGTTCTTCAGGATTTGATCAAGTTATCAGTGGCATTGCTTCTAGGTAAAGGATGATAGTCGGTCACTATATTTGTATAAACACGTTACTGTTAAATACATTTGATTATTATTTTGGATGTCCATGATATACTAAAGTAGATAAATTCTTGGCTCCAATAATTTGAAACATTAATTCCAATGAATGATGTGAACATATTTTTTCAACATTATTTTTTTTTTTTTTTTTATATTAACTATTTCCCCCTGAACACGAGCACATCATCTATATACTAATATTTTATATTTATGATGTATTCTATGTTTTATGTAGATCATTAATTCTAATTTGAATATTTCTATTTATTATAGTATGACGAAAAAAAAAACTATATTTTATCTATAGACTGTGGTCACATTAATTGTAAAACATTAGTTTAAAAATAGCATTAAATAAGAACAAACTCATAAAAAAAAAAAAATATTAAAAAATATATTGTGAGTTTTGTATGCCTATATTTATTTGAAAATCCTTTTATACTTGCATAGGATAATAAATTTAAATTTAATGTCTAATATATATCGCGTATATTGTTTATTATTCTCCTTACAAATTTATGTTTTTTTTTTTTTTTTTCATATAGAAAAATTGTGTTTTTATTGAGCCGCCTGCGGAGGCGAGTCAAATTTATGATTTCCTAAAAATTCTTATTTATTGTTTCCCGAAAATACATTTAGGTGATTGCAATGTGAAAAACTTTATATTGGAAACTTCAATAACTCAATATGAAATATAGTTATGTTATCTTATATATATATATATATATAATGCGACACTAATCATTATATTATTGTATTGAAAACAAATATTTTTTTCAATTGATTCAATTCTAAATGTCAATGGATTAGGTTATTACTAGGTAATGATTAAGTGATAAACGGTGAGGCACACTGGGGCGACGGGTCTTATTTTTAATTTTGGTTACAAAATTCATATGTCCATATGCATTGAAGTTCATACAAGACCATTAAGCCCACGTAATGGTTCCACTATAATTCATTAATTAGACGCTATATTGTGATGGTACACGAGCATATAAGTTTCTTTTGGGATATATGGAAAATTACGATTTTCATTGCCATATGGTACCACATAAATTATACTCAAAAAAAAAAAATCTCTTCTATAATATGAGATGCAGTTTTTCATCACAAAATCTGATTTTAGATGGGTGCGGATACGTTGAAATTACTTCCAAACATATTTTATGTATATTATATCATTCCGAAATTTCATTTAAAATTATAAATTTTCTTAATCATATACAAATATTGAAAAAAAGATATTTTAGGGATAAAAAATGATTAAAAAAAATTGATTTCCAAAAGAAAATTAATATGCATATAATAATATTCCAATAGAGATTTTATGTTTTAATCATTATCCTTAAAATATCCATTGATTTTTACGATATTCAAAAAAAAAAAAAAAAAAAAATCCACCAAAATTGATTGAATAATTTGTTCTGAGGCAAGATTTGGCAAGAACGGGTAAACATTGTCAATTTAGTTCTTGGTATTCATAATATTCAAAATATGATGATATTTCAATTGTCAAATATTTGGCACATTAAAAAGCAATTCATTAATTAAAAAATAACATGAAATTTCCGGTATTATTCTATTTGTTTTCCCAAGCTTTCTAGATGTATATGATTTACAATATGATTTGTAATGCTTGTATTAAATCACAATCATAGATCACGGACACAACAACCCAATTGGATTTAGTTTTATGTAAACTGTGGATGTAGTACATTTTGAAATTGTATCCCTGCATCATTTGCTCACTTAATTTAATTATTATTGAAATAACACCAAATCCTTTAAATTTCCGTATGTCGTTCAGCATACATTTTAATATTTATAGTAAATAAAAGTGGACCAAGATGACTTTCTTTTGTGAAATATTTCTGAGATATGGTCGAATCCATATTAACATAGAAGAGTGTATACCAAAGTGGTAATAATTTATTAATTAGAAAAACTACAAAAGTGAACTATGTTTTAAAAATCGTGTTAGAAAGACTTCCCCGTCTGAACTATTGTTGGTGACAACTTGTATGACATATGTTTAATTTTCACTTTTAAACGCAAATATATCGGCTCCGGAAAAAATAAAAATGATGAACCGCTAGTAATCGCAAAGACCAGGAGGACTTGTTGAACCACAGCATCCATTTTCAAGATCGTATCTTTGTAAATTTTCCATATGTTATATGAAGCTAGTGAAGCACATTAGTTAAGAATATTTAGAGAAATATACAAAACGTTTCATTGTTACATGATATAAATTTTGAGGAAAAATGGACCAAATAATTTCCAGATACACAACATATGACATTGGATTATCCCTGAATGATCAGTTATTGTTTTCTTTAAGATATTTGATATTTGAATACAATTGTTTACCTATTGACCTTTTTTGTGCACTTATATAATATTATCAGCTGTTACGTTGGAAAAAAAAATACACCTACAATTCCAAATAAAATACAAATGATATTATTTTATCCACAGGCACATTCATTGGTAGAGAAATGTGTCAACCCAAATTAAATCATAAAACTGTTAAATTTACTTAACGAAATTTTTGTCTACAATGGGAGGATTAGAATTCAGTTATACCATCATACTAGACTAGCGCTTTACACTACGCTACCATGACTGTCGAATAGTTGGATATCAATTCCTTTCTTTTGATTATATTTTCTTGAAATGTGATGTTCTTATATGATCAAATACTTTCAACATTGTTTCTGATGCCGGACGATGTATGTAAAAGTAATCGAAAATTATTTGAGAATATTTGAAAGTATATCCTTATGTCAGCAGACGAATACGACAGATAGATGGTGGCCTTTGTTTAGAATAGGGCTGTTGATCAAAAAATAAATTTTATCTGCGTAATACAGGTGCACTCTAATTTAATACATATGACAATCTCAGAGTGTCCAATATTAATTCAAAATAGTGTATTCTTTTGAAATGAAAAAATATGATTTTAAAAATGATAATGCGAAATCAAAGCATTTTACTTAGTTTATTTATAAATAATTACACATTTTGTCCATGTCGTTTCAAATGCATTTTGCAGTCAAAGGTTGTAGCGCTATTTAATTTATACTCAGAACGGATGACCGAGTTTATCATGCCTTTAACTAAGTGATCAGTTGAATTCATCATTCAAAATAGGTGCGAATCATGTTCATTATTCTGAACGTTATGCCATGTGTGCTGTATAATTAAAAAATTATAGTCATAGATCTATATGGGGTAGAAAATGTGTCAGTGTTTGAATACATTTTGGATTGCAAATACATATGAATCAATGTAATTTTAGTATAACACTAATCCAAGACTTAGACTCGTATAGCGTATATATAAGGAATGGAATTTGATTTCGAAATCTGCTGATGATGATACTCATCATTCAAAAACTGTTTGAACAATATATTGTTGCCACCTATTGTTTACTTCTCTGTCAGCAATCGAAACATTTCCACTGTCATCATTTATGGATTTGATAGAATGTATGATTTTGCACGCAGCACTTCCATGTGCAGCAATTTTGTATGTATCGTTTTGAGTGCCAGACTCAAGACGCTCATATTGCCGATGTGTGGCTCTAAATTTGACAATTATTTCCCGTTTTGCTATTTTATACATTTCTAAATCGTCACTGGAGCAAGTTATTTGCTTGTATGTTGTTTTCTTTTTCGAGATATTTCGTAATATTTTCAATATGCAGAGGAATCTTTTGACATCCCAAGGTATTGTTTTGACTTTTCTTTGCTAAGCATTGCTCGCGATCATCTTAAAAAAAAAACGGTCATTTCAACTATCATTTCTATCCTGATTTAAAATTAGTTATACAATGTGAAATAATAATTATTATTGGACAAATGTGCGACTCCATAGGGACTTGAAAAATATGAAAGGATATTCTTGAATTTTGAAATTTTTTGATTACATCAAACAAAAATCTCATCTAAAGTATGAATATTATAATATGATGCGAGTGTAATATTAATATTTACCTATATATGAATTATAATTTATGGAGAACTTATTAAAATATTATCCATTCAATAAAGGAATAAAACGAAAATATAAATTATTTTAAGGCATCGCTGAAAGTCAGTTATTTATCTACGTCAGGAAAAAGTATGGAAAAAACTCTAGGGTATTTATATAATAAATAAATACGATGAAACTGAAGGGAAAAAAAATATAATATACTCATACTACAAATATATATGTTTGAAAATTATGGTTTTTGTTATTTTCTGGATTGTTGAGCATGAATATTTGAATTTTAGGCAAATTAATTCCTTCTATTTATATTTATGCTAATCAGTTTTTGTACAAAACTTGTACTTTGAATAAAGTTAAACGTTATTTTGATATACATATTACTGACGAGTACTGTTTAATATTCAAATTAGATTAATAGTAATTTGGTATATAGCTGATGTGCTCGAGAATGCTCAAATATATATATATATATCAAAAAAAAGAATGTAGGACTTAAAATCTTCAAGGATTTATTATAATTTTATTTATTGAGTGCTAAAATACATATGCTTTCTATACTTACAAGGAATATAGGACTATAATAATAATTAGTAAATAAGATCAATAAAATTGATTTTTTTCCAGCCGGTTATAGAAGAGGTAATGAAAATTGGTCTAATGTGATAGTTATAAATTATTTTTGTGAAAGACACAAACAACATGTCGTTTACACAGTACTATTTATGAACACTGATTATATATTCTTGACTTCTTAGTATTTATTCAAAAATAAAAATATTTAAATTGAAAATTTTCCAAACGTTTTCTTAAAAATACCATATTCCATTATATTGAATAGGTTCACATTCATAATCATATATATAATGCTTTATTAAAAAGATTCATCTACAGTCTAGACCACAATATATAAGAATACCAATTAATTTAAGAAGCCGCATATGTTAAGTTAGACATTGAGAGCTGCCTATCACCAAAATCAACAAGCCGCATCAAATTCACATAACCTGAAGACTCACGTGTCATCATCTTATTATATTATTTCTTATTATATAATAAAATATAGAATGTTATATTAAAATTCATCTATTTGATTGATGATTCCTTCTGCCATAATTTTTAAATTTTTTTCTTTCTTTTTTCTTTTTGATATAAAAAATTGTTTACATCATTCGTTTTGGCGTATAATAAAAAAAAAAAAATAAAGACTATTTTATGTATTATACAATTTTTTGTAGATACATATTTTATAAAAGAAAAAAGAAACGAGATTTAATTACATATAAATCTAAATATGAAAAAAAAAAAAAAACAAAAATCATATCAATTTCAGAGTTCATTTTTTTCCTATACACAAAACATTTATCATTCTGTATGACATGCAGTCTTCTGTTCGATTTGATCCTCATTACTCTTATTGAAAGATTCTTATGTTTAGAAACTGACTGGCTATATAACTTACAACATATCTTATATGTTTACATGAAATTAGAAGTGTTATACTTACTACTTAAGACTTCTGATTCAAGAGATATTTCATCAGTGCAGCCAATAATTAATTCATTAAATTTGATATGTTATATTTTCAAATGAATAACTTACAATAATTTATGTTTATATTAAATTTTAGCATACGAGCATATCGGAATAATTTATAAATTAATATTTATTTGAAAAATGACTAGAAAGTGTAGGCGCTAATAGTTACTAGATACACATTGACTATTTTAAATACCTCAATTGATCAATGAATATTTCTTAGCCAGCAGTATACTTAAATTCTTACGATCAATACTAAAAACAAATGGAATAGGAAACATGTTTGTTGACATAATGACTGAACATCATAAACCCACAACAAGATATTAGTGGATCTACAAACTGTAATTTACTGAAAAATGGAATTTCTTGAGTTATTTCCAATATAACAGTAAATTCAATTGTACATCTCTGTTTAACAATTGAATTGAAATTATGCATTATGGAAATGACAAAAAATTATAATTCTACTTTTTGTCATTTAATTTATTCGATTAATATTGATGTGATTATTATGAATTTTAAGATCTGCAACTCTGTATGTAATGCCAATATATATGTTTCAAAGTTTGATAATTTCAAAAAATTTTGGACGTCAAAAGTATAGTTAGTAGATTTTCAAAGATCATTTTATCGTTGCGATCTATATTAGTTAACATACATTAACAGATTCTTGAATTGGTACTATAAGATTATTAATAGTTACGATAATGATGTTAATTTAGGATAAAATGATTTTCAAAATTTATAGGACACCCCTTCTTATACGTAGTTAATATTGTTTTCACTCAAACAGAGTTTCAATGCTTTGCGGGTGTCTACCTTTAAACTTACCCTCAAGAAAAATCGAAATATAAACATTTAAACCCAGTTTTTATTTTTATTAAATCAAAACAGAAAAAAGAAATAGGAAACATTTTCACCAAATTTATTATGTACAATTGTCGGGTATATGGTATATGAAAAGTTATGTAGATCCTGTGGATCCTGTAGATATAGTCAAATAAACTTATAGACGAGTACATATAAATATATAAAGTACCAATATTTATCTTGTGAAAGTAATATTGTAATGATTTTTCACAGCAATTTTTATATGGTTTTTCCTTTTTGTTTTGCAATATTGTTTCAGCGTGTACGCGTAATAAATTTTAAGCGTTACATTCTGTGCCACACCACAACCCTTACAATTTTTCAAATATCGAAATTCGAAAGTGATGATGAATGGTTTTGGAAAAAATAAATTTTTCCGCCAGAATAGCACATGAATTTGTAAAATATTCACTAAATTTTAGAATAGACAAAATAAATAATATTTACTCGCATATTGAAAATTTAATTGTAAATTACAAATTTAGAACTTGACGCGTATAGAATGCTTGGGAAACGAAATGTAATTTTAACATTTGATCCATTAGATTTTGAGAAAGTTTTTCGTACAGAAGGTACA
>JANSTX010037787.1:0-13204 GCA_027564355.1 Penthetria funebris | reverse complement strand
TTCTCCCTTAACTTACACCATGCAATAGCTGTTGTTAGTTATTTACTTTATATTGCATATCAATATCGTGTAACGCTAATTGTAAAAAAGTTCATTTCGTTGAACTTTTTCTTCGTCACTTATGTGCTGCGAAAAAAAATATTATCATATCAATCTGCCATTATAGGCAGTAAGTTAATGTAATTCTCAATCAGTAGTGTCATATACACAAAAGAAGTGGAATGAATTTGGGGTCATTAATTTTAATAGACTCAAAATCCACAACCTGATCGATTGTGGGATTACATAGTAGTATGATGTGTAAAAGCAATGACGACATATACGTATATCAAGGTTATCACAAACAAATTCAAAAACCTGTAGTGGACAAGCGTGGTAGTTTTCAGTTTGAATAAATTAACTTTGTGTAGCTCTAAGATTCGAAGTTCAGAGTCATTTTCATTCCTACTACTTATATCAAAACATACCCCATAACTACTATGATAGTTGAGATACATACGAGTAACTATTACAATACATACGAGTAATGTTCATATAAATGATAAGGTTTTTTCTTTTATTTTTTCAGTGTGCATTGGGGTTAAAATACAAAATATGAATGTACCAGCCACTTACATTTTGGACAAAGATTCTCAACCACTAATACTTGATTGTGAATATGAACTGAATTCAACAGAAATTGGTGATTTTATATTGAAATGGCTACATAATGATCAATATATTTATCAATGGATATTAAGTAATGAACATCCTAATGCAATGGTAAATTTTTAATACGATTTTTTTTGGTATATACACACTAAGATTTCAGCTAAGTCGACAAACATTTACTTTGATTATATTAACAAATTTATTACCCTATTGAATATGAATATGTTTAATCAAGGCAGAGATCATTGAATATGACATATTTGAATGTGTTATTAAATATGGAGATATCATAATTTATCTTTTTTTTAAAATACGCATATTCTGAATATGATCCATTAAACAAATCTCAGTAAGATAAAATTATAATTTGCACTTTAGTCTAGTGGAGCTATAACCTATCACTTAGAGCATATTATTAAAAATAAATCTTTGAATTGCCAATTCATGAGGAATTTGAAATAAATATATTAAGGGATAGAAAGCATGTACAAATTTGCTAATTCCAAAAATATCATATTGATGTATTTAAAAAAACGTTAGATCAGTGTGACTAATAGAACTATTGTTTTTAAACATGCAAAAATATAATACAAGAATATTATGTATACCACCCAGATATATTATAAGTTACTGGAATAACATGTGGTGAAAACTCCCGCATATATATTATATTATAGAAGATAATTATTTTTTTTTAATTACATTGAAATAAATTTGGCTCCTTTTTTTGTGATTTAAATGATTCATATTTATTTTTGAATTTCACCGTTCCAAAAATTATTTTGAAATTAGTTCATATCGATAAAAAAAAATGTTACATTTATATATTTTATGTATTATGTATGGCCACACGGAATGAAATTAAAATATGTTGTGTGTCATGGAAGATCATTAATAATCCTATTTGACTATGCCATATGTATTTGCTGTTATTCAGACATATGAAAATGAACGTAAAATGAAGTATTTCCAATGGCAACTCATACTTTTTAAGTTTTCAATAGGATTACGAATTGAGTGACCAAATATTACCATTTGGAATATTCAAATCGGCTTCACTTTCACGTCAAATGTTTTACGTAGAAGACTCTACGTAAAACACGTTGGTGATCTATGATTCCTGGAGAAATAAAGGTTGATAGTGATTGGTGTTGAAAAATGCCGCTTATTTACTGCATTTCTATATTGTTTTTTAAATGCTTTCTTAATATAACCCACATTAAATAATATGTTTATTATTTCAGCTACATATGAAAAATCACATTAATCTTAACTATACAGCTTCAGATGAAAAAATATATAAATATAGAGCATTAGAAATTATTAAACCGACAATTAATATGTCCGGCACTTATGTCTGTTATGTTGCATCATATGCGTCACATGATAAACAATCAGCAAATTTACAAATTATTGTACCAGCATCTGATTTCCAGTTAAAATCATCAGAGGATTCGGAACACTTTAAAGTCGAATGTGCTGCGAAAAATATATATCCAGAACCGATATTAACAATAGCGTAAATTTATTATCCCATTTAATACTATAAAAAAAAATTATAATTTAATTGAAACAATTTAAATATATATTCACAGTTATGGTGAAAATCAACAAAAAATTAATGTTGCGACAAATACCAAACGTGATGAGAAAGATGGACTATACGATGTATTTGTTATTGGATCAATAAAAAAGGCTGATTTTGAAGATAAACCGTTAATTACATGTTTTCTTAATGTGCCTGGGACAAATTATACAAAAAGTGTAGAATTATCAAAATCAGGTAACAACAATAAAACATATTTGCAATACTAATCAGTTAACAATTGTTGAGAAATAGAATCAGTGATGGTCGCAAACGCAATTAATACTTAGTGAGAAAATATAGAATGCGCGATAGTCTATTAAAAATTTTAGAGGTCATCCATCGTAGCTGATTCTACTATAAATTGTATTAAAAACAGAGCGACACACTATCATCTAAACATTGACACGATCACAAAATACATCACATCTTTGACAAATCAACCTACATATTCTACATTATATTAGAAGCAAATGTATATTTTCGGTTAACCTTTAATGTTATTTCGCTCAAGATTATGAACACAGCTATCAAACATTTAACGTCCGAAAAAGGACAACTAGAAAAATAGATTGTAAGAACATATTGATTCGGACGTTAATATGATTTAACCGTACTCCAATTCATCGTGTTAATGAACAAACTATTACACAATTAACACAGATAATAAATAATTTAGCAATTTCTTCTCTTTTTCAGTAAATATAACTGCATCAGCGTCATCATCAACTATATTAATTGCAGCAATTACATTAATATTTTTTACACAATTTCATAATTTTGCATCCTAATAATTAATCATATACTCGTAGCATAAATTATATAAGATTATAACTTTTAATTGTAGTTTATTGTTAATGTTTTTTTATTATTTTTTTTTTTGTGTAAAAATGCATGTATATAATCACTATGTAAAAATTTTAAAAATCTGTCTATAGCATAAACAAATAATTTAACGATATTTCATGAATGAGCGTTGCAAGAAAAGTGCATCCGTGTTAGAATTATAAAGTAAAAAATTAATTTTGTAAATTTAGCGGGAGTAATAAGAAGACTATTATCAATAAAGGTCAACTGATTAATGCGATTTTAACAGAATCCTGTGACTGTCCAGATGGCCATGGGGAAACATGAAATATGCTCCTATATGTGTACCTGATGACGAAAAATATTGTTCGATCAGCAAGGCATTTACTACCATGTAAAGGACACTTTTCGAGGTAGCACATTTAATTAATATATATAGGTAAACAAAGTGATCAGTAATATAATATATCTCCACACATCGAAACTTCCGATTTCCATTTTTATGGAATATACAATAATGAAATAATTAATTATACGTATAATGCACATGTAAAAATTCACTTAAAATTAACAATTGTTATTTTGTTTAAAAAAAAAACTATTGAAATATATATGAAATCATATACATATAAATAATGATTGTTTTCTTCAATGTGCAAAATAGAATTTGAAAGGACGAGGGGTGAAGATGGCTAATAAATTAAACATTTAACAATACGTAAACACCAAAATTCCGAAAAATATATTAACTGTTACTCCAATCCTAACGACCGAATTCTACATTTGTCACGAATTATCCACTCTGTAAAAACTATTCGAAATTTTTTCACGAAAAAAATAATTCAATTAATCGATTGTTAAAATCTATATTCTGCGTCGCAAATTAGTTTCAGGAGCTGCTATTCTACCTAACTATGTTTATGGTAGAATGATCATAAAACAGATCAATTGACAAGAACCAAACATTGCGATGAGTTACGGCAAATATATTGGAATTGCTACTTCATTCCACCTCAGTTGCAACTTCAAAAATCATGAACTTACAACTCAAAATTATAAGCAATTACAATTACAAGGCAGTCAATTAATTATGTCTATTAAAACACATAACTAAACATCCAAAACCGACTTTAGGCAGAAAGAATTCACCCAGTATCTTCATCACATTTTAGTTTATATAAGACAATATTATCGATTTGTAAAATCAAAAAAACAAATAATATTATTGAATGAGATTAATTCTCAATGTATATAATTAATATAATTTGTTCGTCAACCTTTACTGATAATTTTACTTGATTTGACTATATGTAAATAGAACAATATACGAGTATAAATAATATAAATTGATTGTAAATATTAAATTTTATTTATTAATTAATTAGTGCATTATTTTTCTCTGATTTATAGTGATGTATATTTTAATATTGAGCCTAATATGTGCGACAATTTTCACAGGGAATAAAATAACCGTTCATTCAATTGTAGGTTCATGTCAAATAAAATTAAATAATACGTTACTAATATTTGGCAATCATGAAAACTCTTCAAAAGGTGTAAGTTATTGCTCATATTTGGGTATTAGATATGCTGAACCACCAGTTAATAATTTAAGATTTGAGGTAGTCATTTTTATATATTAACAAATTATTATATTAAACAATGGTGATTATCTCAGTTGATGTACGAAGTGTTAATAATTTAAAATGCAGTAGTTTTGTCAATTAAATGAACTATGGAAAGTGATTTTGTAAACATTGTTGTGCAAAAATAAATTTATGGGACAATTTCTGCGGTTGGAATCAAATTGTATGTGGCGATCTATACGCAAAATTGAACACGTTTCGTTCGTACACTTGGTTGTTGACCAAACGCCCTGGTTGACAAAAATGAACGGAAAGTGATCATTTGCAGTTGAAGTAGAACAAAATCATCACAGAAGCAGGTGCCTATTTACTGATATCACTTCTTTTTTTATTGTTACAATTGCGATAATATTTAATTTTATGTTCTATCTACAACGCATTCTTTTCATTCACATTATATACAGTCTCTATGCACACAGACTATATGAATACTTTTTATATAATACATAACATGTGATTATTCTTAATCTTCTTAACACTTCTGTTCTTCTGTATGTATGTTTCGTAGAGCGGTTACTTTTTATTTTCACTTCTCATACTTTGCATGCACGCTTCTGTCCCCCTGGTATTTCTGAAGATTAAATCCGTTTTATATAAACAATGAATGATGATAAAGAGTATGAACCTTAATTGATGAAGCATTGAATTAGCATTCTGATAAAATTCATTAGCCATAAAATAGTAGGTAATTATATTTAAATTTAATTATTACAGTCACCACAAAAACTCGTTAAATTGGAAAATAAAAATTACTTCACTAAAAAGAGCAATATATGCGTTCAAATAAAAAAGAACAAAATAATTGGCAACGAAGATTGTTTGTTTTTAAACATTTATACAAAACATGTTAAATATAATTTAAAAAATAAAAGACTTATGCCTGTTATTTTATGGATTCATGGTGGAAGTTTTAATGTGGGTTCAGCTTATAGCGATATAAAAACTTCAGAAAACTTTATCGAAAAGGTAAAATAACAATTTAAAAATTAATTATTTAAGCAATTGTAAACCAAAGGTATATGAAAGTATATAGCTACATATGTACTCGTATAGTTTCATAATAATAAATAAAAATCACAATTTATACAATTAATAATATTTTTCTAATATAGAATATTATAGTGGTTACAATAAATTATCGATTAGGCATATTTGGTTTCCTATCAATACCAGAACAAAATGTAACTGGAAATTATGGATTAAAAGATCAACAAATGGCAATGCTTTGGATTCAATCAAACATAATTTATTTTGGTGGTGATTCAAATAATGTTACCATAATGGGATGGAGTGCTGGTGCCGCATCTGTTATTTACCATTTGTATACTGTATCGTCAACAGGATTATTTCAAAAAGCAATAGCAATTAGTGGTAATATGTTAAATCCATGGGCATTTAACTTTAATCCTAGTATTTGTACCAAAATTATATTACATGCAATATTTGATAAATATAAATTTAGCAACAATGAATTTGATTTAAAGAAAATAAATGCATCAGAATTTTATAGTAACGATTCTGGACATTTTTATATTTTATTTGGAGACAGCGATTACTGCATTATTCCATCAATGGATAACGATTTTATCAAAGAAACTCCACTTGATATTATTAATAGGAAACCATCAAGTGCTGTACCTATTTTACTAGGATTCAATTCATTGGAACAATTTACTAGTATTCCAAATTTAGAATTTGAAAATATTGATTTTCCCAATCAGAATAAATCTATTCAAGAAATAATTAAAAATTATATAATTGACAATTATGTGAATTTAAATTTATCAAAACGTCAAAAAATCGATAGATTGAATAATTTACGTAATACATTTAATTTTTATCATGGAATAAAATTATTTTCTAGGTCTTATTATAATATTTCAAATCAAAATATTTTCTTGTATCGATTTGCATACAGGGAAAAATATGATAAAATTGAAAATGTGTTAAAAAATCAAGAATTAGGAGGTGCTTTACATGGAGATGATTTAAAATATCTATTTTCAGCAGAATCAAGTTTTCAAACTTCTCGAAACTACAGCAAAGAAAAAAAAATATTGAGACGAAGAATGATTCAAATGTATTCAAATTTCATAAAATTTGGGTAAGTAAATATATTTCATAGTATTACGAGTAAATGGAATAAAATTATTTCTGGGTGAACGGAATAAACGATCGACCGTCTATTTTTCATCCTTCCAAAAAAAAAAATGTTTACATTTGCGGACATTTATAAACAAATAATAATTGCACAATCCGTATGCACACTCACGATCCCACCCCTTGCACTTTCAAAGAGATACATTTCAAAGGCAAATACTTGTGTCCGAGAAAGTAAAAATTAAATTTTCATGAGATAAAAATTAAAATTGGAAAACTTAAAGTTCGTACTCATTTGTTTGCAGAAATCCCACAATAAGCACAAATAAACTTCTAATGAATATTAGTTGGCCGATTTATAATAAATCAAAACAGCTAATAAATATAGATTCGAAATTAACCATTTGGACTGATACGGATGATGAGCAATTTAAATTATGTACTGATATTTATGCTTGTTTATATAAAAGTAAATGTTCAAAACTTTTAAAAAAATATATTCCTTAATGTTTTGGTTTTAAATAAATGTTTTTTTTATATTTTTTAAGTATTATGATTAAAATCATGTTTTAAAACTTATCATTCAATAAGTTTTAACACGATTTTTATTAAAATAAGCAAAATTAGTGGATTATCATATAAGCATTGAATAATACTAATACAGTCGATGAAAATACAAAGCAAAAATGCAAATCCGTAAAGTTAGTTTTACATAAAATGATAATGTTAAATTTTAACATTGCCGTTGTTGGTTAGAAGGTTACAGCACAAAGATATGGAGGTTGTTCCAATAATGATGAACAATAATATTGTCATTCGACATTAAATGATTAAATGTAAACGCGATCACCGCATCATCAAATTGTCCTTACAATACATTGGTGCATTGATGCAGCACTACAATATTCAATTACCGTTTCAAATATGCAAGCTACATCAAATGTCAACTAAAAACAATATAACAAAACATCTAAATGCATTAGTAGCATGGTGCATAAGTTCCCAACTATCTAATTTATTGTGAAGATACTTTTCACCTGGTAGGTAAACGCAACATATACCCTCTTTATAACCCCGAGCACACATCAGAAGTTGACATAATAATCATTCTGATTTTAAGTCATGTTGTGTTCCATAAATGTAATTCTTTTCAAATGAATCATTGTTTAATTTGATTGCATATATTAACAACCAAATACAGATGAACACATATCTTTTAAAAATTTTGAGTGGTGTATGAACGCTATCTTAGAAATCCGAAATAGTAAAGCTCTGATTATAATACCTGAAGAGTACATAAATATAGAATGGAGGATGTCACATAATAGAATAAGAATTACATTATTCACATTATGAAAGAGGATACGAGTAGATTCCTAAGTGTCAGGATACATTATAAAGTAATTAAATAGTTTACTGTATTATATTTTATAAACATTAATTATTACAACGACTTTAAAAAAAAAAAATCAAAAACATTACACTTGGTTAACATGTTTTAAATGTTTTTTTCCATCTAGATGTTGATTAAATATAAATTCAGATGGAATTGTTAAATTACAAGGTTTGCAATAGTAACTACCACTTGGAGTACGATAAATTGAAGTATCTCGTATTGATGAAGATATGTGTTTATTTTTTTCCAATTTAGCAATTACAATGTCTGTCCCATTTTCAGTTCCTAATTAGTAAATGAAAAACGTATATATACATATATAATTTTTAAAATACTACGATTATGGTACAAAGCAGTCTAACTAACAAAACATGTGGAAACCGATTTAATCTAAAATGTTAGTGTCAACCAAATTAGTGTACTCTATAAGTTTCTTTAGGCATTATTAAATACGACATACCAAATGCAATATGTCTAAATAATAAATATACATTCATATGTTCGGATCAATGTAGAGCATAATAGTATATTATTTTAATCGTATTGTACTTCAAATTAAAAAAAGGTGTAATTATATGCTCGTATAAACATGACGGATCTACGCATTCTGTACAATTAACTCAATTGAAATTATAATATTTGCATTTGGTATGTTTATTATATAAATGCCTTTATGTTAATATTTAGTAAAGTGCATACATTACAATGCAATAAGTCAAACACATGAGCTTTCAAAACAGATTTTAACTTACCCATAGATTTTAGTTTTTTAGCATGTTTTATGCCTTCCATGTGAATTTTCATTTGTGGTCCTGATGTTACAGTAATATTACATATAGAACAATATTTGGAAGGATCTTCTACTATTTGCGTTTCTGAAAATGATGCTCCAATGCCAAAGCGTCCTGATGTATCAAATCCTGGTTTCGTATTTCTTTTTTTTTTTCATTTTATTTAATCATTAATGATATATATATTCATACAATTAATTTATTATTGACTATGGATTTTGTGATAAATGAACTGGCTAAAAAGGTTACTCGGCGTAGTTTCGTTAATTCGGTCACAATTTATATCAATTTGTTTCGTGTGATCGGGGCTAAAAAGAAGGGATATCTCGTGTTTGTCGACTAAGTGAAAAAAGTCAAACCATCTGCGTAGTTGGGGTTTTAATCACTGCTCAACTGAATTAATCAAATGTAGAATCGGATAATTTTAATTGAGTCTACATTTTATATTTTCAATTTATAGTTTTTTCTTTGTTTGACATTTAATGTTGCTTACATATTTCAGCGACAAATTTTATTAAAAATTCAGAAAAACATTAAATCGTTCATAAATTTGAAAAACTACACAAATGTGTATTAATTGATAATATAAACATTATTGACATTGAAATCAATTATATTGTAGAAATATGATAATACTAAAGTTTTGAATATATTAATTCCATTAATGAACAAATCATGATATTACGAATTTATATAAACTGTATACCTTGACATATTGATAATATAAAGCTATATGATATATTCTTTAATAAATAACATAATTGTACATACGTTCTTATCCATTTTCCATCTGTTCCATAGTAACCCGAACCATGCGGATTAGTTTTTCCAGCTACAGTCCTACAAAAATAATTTCAATTAAAAAGGGAAAAAATACGATTTAAGTTTGAAATGTATACATTCTATGCCTCTTGCCTAAGTAATGCTGTTGTGCATGCTGTGATGAAGAAAGTGCTAAATCACAAATATCACAATGAAATGCATTTGGTCCAATGGGACCATCCTTTAATTTCTAAACATAAATATGTTTAACTTTCATTATTTGAATATGATATATTTATAATAATAAGATTATTATATAAAAGTTACTACTACTAGTTATATGCAATAAACGTACGAGTCATTCTAAAGTATGTAGATTTAATAACCTATCGATTTTATAGTTTGTATAAAATCATATATCACATATGTATGTATGTAAAAACGAATGTGGTTAAAAACATGTAATAAAATGTGTAGGTGTAAATGTACAAATTTAAATTAATCAAAAAAAAAAAAACATGTACAAGTGAAATTTATTTCAAAAAAAAAAAAAAGAAATGTATTTTAAAATAACAGAGTAATATAAACTGGTGCAAAGTTTATTTGTTTTTTTTTTTTTCTATTCAAGTAAATTATATGCATTGCATATTGTATTCAATAATTTAAAAACATCTTTTATAATAATGTACCTTATCTCGTTTTGGTAATGGTTCTCCAGTCTTTTTTGACCAATCCAATAGCCATGCATTGATTTTCTTATCATGATCTTTAGAGTCATAATGCATTTTTGCAACTAACGTTGTTGTTAGACAAGCCTTACATAATTCACATGATAATGGTTGAAATAATTGTTTTAATTCTGAGGGCAATCCAACATGTACATCAAAATCAATATCTGTAGATGAATTCAATAAATTATTATTTATTAAAAAATATTATAATTTGTATTTACTTACTGAAATCAGTAGATTTTCTTTTCTGATTTATATTTACTCGTACTTTACTTGCTTTTTTTTCTTTTGATGTAGTTAAATTAGTTTTATCTTGTGTATCATCTGTGATAATTGCATTTTGTGTAGAATTATAAGATACAAGAGGCGATGTAAATGTTTCATTTTTCATATTATTTTCAGATTTATCCGTATTTTTTTCTTTAAATGGTATTTTAAAATTGAGACGCAAATTTGTTGTAATTTCACCTGAAATATATTGAAAAATATTAATTAATTGATGTATACGTTTAGTATATAAACGTAACAACTAATAGGTATTCAATGAACAAATTTTGCATCGTAGTTATTTGTACATCAGTCACACTAAAAATTCAAGAACATGATAGGCGAATTAGATATTTTAAGTAAAATTACCCAAGCAACAAAATTGGGTGTCATCATAGTTATATTACCTACATAACACCTCGTTGTTGGACACCAAGTGCCCAAGCAACAAATTTTGTGTAATAACCATAAATATACCGAATAGTTACTAAGCTGCTTGGGTAATAATACGTAAGTCATTTAATATTATGTGTTAATTGATTATAATTACTATATAAATCTTCTGCAATAATAGCTGAAGAGTGTTTAAGTAATAAATAATTCCAATGATATACACAAATTATAATTTTTATTATATTTTTGAATGAAGCACATTAATAGAAAAGGAGAACTTTAAGGAAACGAAGTATTGGTAATATTATACAACTTTTACACGAAACTAATACGCGTAGCCTGTTAACACAACACATTATGTATGTGTTTTTATTTATAATTTAAACCGATCGATTAATTAAGACTATGGCTCGTAAGTTTATTTGTAGCATCAGACAATCCACTTTAAATTATTATCAATCATACTATTATTGTAAAAAAAAAATAACAATTAGTGTACTGTACTAGTATTATTAAATGAATTTTAAATGTTGTTATACATACTTAGAAATATATTTAAAATTAAAAAGAAAAACGATTTGTTTTACAATGGACCAAACCATAAACATGAATTTTCAATTAGGCTGTAATCGCATGATATGATTCTATTTCTAATTTAAAGTCTAAAAACTTTAAAGAATTACCTGTAAAACTATCTACATTACAGCTCATATTCATATTTGTATAACATTAAATATTGAGAATAATGTTCAAAGACGAAACCCGAAATTGTAAACAATAAAAAGTTTTACTATGACACTTATTACAGTAGCACCCAATAAATCCAAAACAATTTAACAAAACAAATAGAATTATTAGGTTATGTTCACATTCAATATATTAATTTTTATATCAAAGAACACAGGAAAATATTTTATGCAATTTTTTTTAAGGAGTAATTCATAACTAGATTTAACAATTCAACCAGACCTTTAAAATTTTATTTTATAATAGAAATTAAATTTTATTAATAATTTTTAGCAATATGTATAATGGAACGAATACCATCCATATTATTATTTTTACTTTCTATTAACGTATCAAGGCGCCGTTCATAAAATGTTTTGAATTTTCGAAAAAAATTGACGGCATATTTTTTTTTTTTTTCGATATTCAAAGAATGTAAAGACAAAGCATTTTTTCACCGATATTCATGTATTTTAAACAATTAAATAGTTCATTTATTTCTTGGTAATTTATATTTTAAATTTATACTCTTATGTATTAGTTTTTTTTTCTTCATTTTGATTATAAATTTAATGTATAATTAGATTAGTTAGACATATGAATAAAGTGTATATAGAAAGTGTTTCTAGTGGTACTGTTGTGTCCTGTGTATTTTTTACAGTTATTTTTTTTCCTTTGATTTAATAAATTTGTAATGTTCCGTAATTTTTTTTAAATTTTTATACATTCAGCCTAGACCTAGCATGTTTTCAAATTAAGAAATAATAAAGCACAGAAGCAAAATGACTGGTCGTATGAGAAAACAATGTGATGGCTTGCCACAAAAAGTTGGTCCTATAAAAGCTACACTACCTATGTCATCAATTTTACGTGATCCACTCAATAGTTGCGGATTATCAGCAACAAATAATAGATTTATGGCACTATCGCCACCAATGCGACATGTTTCTCCAGAACATTCAATATATGGCCATCGAAGTCCAGGAGCTAATAATGTTAGAGGTGTGTATAGTAATTTTAAAATACTTTTACAATTAATTTCTTATATGATTATTTTAATATTTAATGTAGCACGTGTGTTTCGACTAAATCACAGACATGTAGTCAATGCTATTGTCTATTTAGTATTCTATGTAGAACTGTTTAAATATCGATATGTCAGTTGTTGATTCGACAAAATTTGATAGTATATTTTTATTTATAACTGTGTTGAGAGTTTACAATTTATTTTGCGCGACCAAATATCACAATTTTAATTCATCAATATAAACACGAGACTCTTGAAAGGATTGACCCACAAATTTAATTACTCTGTCGTATCTTTTGTGTCTATTGTAATTGCTAATTAT